>PVIA01003417.1:0-169900 GCA_004024845.1 Tonatia bakeri | reverse complement strand
AGTCACCACGTGCAGCCCACACTGAAGGAGTGGGGAGTTTACTTCACCTCCTTCAGGGCAGAATAGCTACATAAATTATGTGGAATTCTGCACAGATTTGTCTCTTCCTCCTCCAGCTATTTCATTCAAATTATTTAGTCAACTGTTCTATCAGTATGTACTTATGGATACTTATCACAAAATTCAATACTATTTCTTCATTTATTTCTTTTCTCTTTCATTGTTCTGGCTTTGGCCATCAGTGGTTCTTTCAGTTGGCTCCTGTGTCCATTTGATGTGCCCTCCTCATTGTGTGTGGGGGGTGTTGTTTTTTTTTCATACTTATTTATTTTTCCTGGATTTAAAATGATCCTGGCTCATTTTGCATGTTTCCTGACTTTGTCTTAGGATCAGCTGTTTCTCTGAGGAGTTCTGGTTCCTTCTATTGAAGAGTGGTACAGGAAACCAAGATCTGGGTGCTAGGTATGCCTGCTGCTATTGGAGTGTCACTGCTCCAGGCCCTCTCAGCTAACAGAGCCAGGAAATCATATGCATACACTAATACTTGTATGGACACATTTTTCTATATGCAACTATCTGTTGCATAGTTCACATTGATGAACTATGAACAGAAGTTCATACTGATGACTTCAATTCTAATTCTTTACCATGTGGGTAGTTTTAGCCTTGCGTATCTATAAATCCCACATCAACAGTGAGAAGCCCAGCTCCCTTTCTGTTAGTATTTTTATCTCTGTGCACTATAGAAGGCAGAATTTCTCTTCACCTCTCTATCTCTTTGTCCCCTTCTTACTCTCTCTTAGTGCCTTCTTCTCTTCCCTTTCTTTGCCCTCTCTCTCCTCTCTTTTTAAAGAATCTTTGTGTATTTAGCATCTACCATAGTGGTGCTTGGCATAGAGAGGCTTCCTTCAAAACATAATAATAATATTTTACTTTACTCTTCCTGCTTCCATCTGGAGTGACAAAGGTAAAAACAGTAGGATATTCTCATGAAAATAGTCATATACTACTAATTTGGATTTTGACATTTTATTTCATTTTGGTCTACACTCCACATGGTCATATCTAGCGTGAAAGATACAGCTATTTACTAATGTGAACATTCTTTTTTAGTTTGGCCAGTTGTACTTTAGGTGTATTCCAGATGCCAATTATGTTGTGATCTTGGTAAAAACAATAACAACAACAAAAAACCTTCTGTATTGTTTCATGGTTGTAAAATGCTAAAAGAAACCAAAACATTAGGAGTGTTGAGAGTATGCCAATTAACATTTTGGGAAGCACTCTAAAACTAGAAAAAAATCTTAAATCATGAGGTTTCAGAAAGGAGTTTTAATTTTATAATAATATTTTAAAACTCCAGTGAAAATTCTTAATTAAGCAAAACCATAGCCAAAAATAAAAGTAGGATTTTAGTTTAAATATATGTGTGAATTACTTAAAATATTAGAGGAAGTTGAAATGTGGAATAACTAATATTAAGGTTCACTTTTATGTCCATCACTCTGTTAGGAGGAGTTTTATATAATTATCATTTCATCCTCATCATTATCTATTATTATCTCTATTTTCAATTAAGAGGTTAAGTGGTCTGAGAGTTAAGTGACTTAATGGAAGTAGGATGCAGAACCAGAATTTGGACTCAAGTTCATCAAAATGTAAGACCTATGTTTTTTCACAAAGTGATACTACCTCCTCCATGGTCACATTGTCTAATGGACTGGAACATGCCTGTAACTTCTGTGAGGACAGGATGGGCAATCCAAAATAAATTGTCTATCTTTAACAAGACCACATAAGTTGTTTAGCCCTAGAAATATAACCCAAGGCATTAATTTTTATGCAATTACTATATAGTCAGCAAAATTCACTAACCTGGTAATAGGACAAATCTTTTTATGTCTAAAGAGCCCTAGCTAATCTATAAAGAGAAGCTCTTTATAGTTCTTCGTAAAATGGGAATAATTGGCTCCTTTTGTCCTTAACTATAGTAGGAGAAAGTAGGGGAGGGTTTGGAGCCCAGAAGAAATAACCAAAATGAGTAGGCTCAGAGTGCCTTTGAGGTGAAGAAAGCTGTGCAATTAGGTAAAAGGAGGGCTGTGGTGTTACCTTTCATGGCCCGTGATGCTCTGTTATCAGTTGATAACCGTGTATATTTTTCTACTTATTTACATAGGATCTGAGAAACACACCATTCTTCTTGGGAGCCGAGACACATAGCTCATCTCACAGGGCGGTCAGTTATATATAATCTATGCTATCACACACTTTTTATTTAGAGATCAGTGCCTTTCAAGAATAAAAATAGAATATAGCTTTGGTTTTTTTATAGCTAGTAGAAATACCAAAGAATTGGCTTTATTTTTTGGGAAAAGGAATGGGAGCTCTTGTTTTGAATTATGTACCAAACTGACACTGTGAAAGTACTCCTCCCGCTAAATAAGGGCCACATAAATGTATCTGGCTTGATTCCTAGGCTTTTCAACTAAGCTGTTCTTCTCATCCAAACTGAACTTCAATCCAAACAGGAATATTTTGTTGAAAGTGCTAGTCTGACGGTATTCACACATTGAACATGTAAAGAAGCAACAAATTCAGAGAAGGCATTTGGAGGACTTAGCAGGAAGGGAGCTAATTTTATGACTCTTCACTTTGTTCGTAGGTGTAAGGGTAACAAATTACGCTGAACCCTTATGAAGCAGGTCTTGCTCTCCCTGAGTAGGAAATCTCAGTATCAAACTTCCAGGGAGCAAATGGGCTGGAATTTGAATCCAGGTTCCATAGCTCATTCTCCTTCAAATGGATCAGAACACGAAGGTTATCGAAGCACCTCAGAAAGGAAGTATGGTTCACTGGAAACACCTCTGGCCCAGGTGTCAGACACCCAGGGCTGGAGCGGGTAGACTGCTATCTTTTCACTCTATCCTCTTGCTTCTTATCTGTGAAACGGGGTGGGCTAAAAGCTGGCCTAGAATGTACTTTTAAAAATTTTATTTGCTTATTATTTTTTTCTCTTTAGATCGTAAGCTCCACAAGAGTAAAAAATTTTTTACTGTGGTTAAAATAAATATAACATGAAATTTATCATTTTAGCCATTTTTAGGTATACAGTTCAATGGTATTAAATACATTCAAATTGTTATACAATCATGACCACCATCCATCTCCAAACCTTTTTCATCATCCCCAACTCAAACTCTGTACACATTAAATTATAACTCTCAAATTCCCTCTTCCCCTAGCCCCTGGCAACCACCAATCTACTTTCTGTCAATGAATTTGAACACTCTTTAAGTACCTCAGATAAGTGGAATCATACAATATTTAATCTTTTGTGTCTGGCTTATTTCACTTAGCATGGTGTCTTTAAGGTTCATTTATGTTGTAGGATATATCAGAATCTCATTCCTCTTTGAGGCTGAGTAATTTCCATTGTGCGTATACCCCACGTTTTGCTTACCCATCCATCTGTCATGGACATTTCTGTTGTTTCTACCTTTGGCTCTGGTGCATAATGCTGCTATGAACATAGGTGTGCAAATAGCTCTTTTAGTTTCTGGCTTCAATTCTTTTGGGTATATTCTTGGAAGTGGGATTGCCAGATCATATTCTACATTTAATGTCTTTGAGGAAGTGCCACACTAGAATGTACTTTTTAGCTCTGAAATTCTGTGATTTGATGAGGGGTTATCGAGGCACATGGAGAAATGTGTCTGTGATGACTGCTCAAAGCAGGGCTGGGCGTTTGCCCAGGACTCCCGGGACTCGCTCCCAGCACTCCTTACGGGACAGATGGCTGCAGGGTCTGCTAGGGTAGATTCCCGCCTTCTGCTCCACACTAGCCAGACAGGAACCACTGAAGCCATTTCTTCCATCTTCCATTTAATTCTTTGATGTATTTCAAAGACATGAAATTCAAAATACTGACCCAGAATGAATAAATAACACTGCCACTTAACTGTATAAATATCCTAAATTAGACAGAAAAAAAGTAGGAGGAAATGAAACTGGTAATTTGTCTGATGATATCTTTTGCAAAGTAGGTAAAATAAAACATGTTTTTGAAGTCAACTGTAAGTTACAATTTGGGGGAAAATGTAGAACAAGCTTATTGATCTAAAATACTTTTTTTCCTTTAAAATATTTTAATACTGGTAAAACATAATAGGAGTAAAATACTTTTGATTTTGCCTGAAAAATGGAGGAAGGCATCACAAGCCAGTGTGAACCACTTACTAAGTTTTAATTCCACATGAATTGTAAAACATATTTTTGTCTTAGACTAAAATTGTATGGTCATTCTTGAATTGAAGTTTAGGGGTTCTAAAAAATTATCTCATTAACTTTGATATAGGAAACAGAAGAAAAGAAATTCCAAGGTAAAAAAAAAAATTAAGATTGTCAAAAATAAAGATGATTTTCTGAAACGACTGTTTGAAATCATATCAAACAAGTCTTCAAGAATAGACATTGCTTTAATCATCCTGATATTTCTGGGGCTCGGTTCTGCTGTAGGTTCCCAGAAATGTGAGTTGTTGAATCAATGTGTGCTTAAGGAAAAACTACCAAATTTCTCATTTGATGAAGCAATTAGGGCAGGAGGGCAATGAGAAAAAAGACTGTCTTGTTTTCACTAAGTACTATTTACGACATTATTGGTTGAGAAATACATGGTCCCTTCTGAGCAGCTGGTTGGCCCCTGGCCACATCACATGCACATGCGTGCAACATCCTCACCCCAAGCAAAAGCACTGTGCTCCCTTTCCCATCCATGGCAAAAAGATCAGGCAGTTGTTAAACAAGCGTGCAGATGCTTTTGTTTTGAATCATCAGAAAATGACATCGTTATTTTACAAGTGATTACTTTAATAATGCAAATAAAATTCTGAAAAGCAGAGGGAAATTTGGTAACTGTATACTCAAAAATGTGCAAACCATAGGTGTACCACGTCTTATTATTTGGAAAAACAATTCAAAATTATGTATTGGTATATGAACACATATACGAGGTCTGTCTGGAAAACATCCAGCCATTGTTAATGTAACAAGAATGGTTTGCATGACATCGATTTAACCTGACACCAAAGAAGAGTAGACTGGAAGACACATGTGTGAACAATGATATCTTCACTCTACTAGTCAGTGGGGGCAGTAGACGCCATTGAGTAAGCCTGTGTTCTGTGTGGTTGTTGCATTCAAAATGACTGAGAGAGTAAATCAACAAATCTGCATCAATTTTGCATTAAGTTTGAATATTCCACCATGGAAACTATTCAGATGCCTCAGAAGGCTGCAGCTATGGGCAACTGATGATTGGCAGCTCATCATGACAACATGCTCTTTCATGCAGCCTGTTGGATACCTTGGCTGGATACCTTCTGGACAGACTTCATATTTATATGAGGGTGTAGGGAAAAGGTCTGTATGGCTGTAGGTCAACCATTGACAGTGATTACTCTGGGTTGAGAAGTAAGACTGGGCATAGGGAGCAGGCACTTTTTATTTCAGATATTTCTGCATTATTGTAATTCTCTCCTTATGGGATTAAATTCATATGTTACATGTATAACCAAAAAGAAAAAATAAACATAATGAAAAAGTTGATATTTAAATAATGTCTCACTAACTTACCTTACCTGTAATTGGGGCTAATATTTAAAAAGTTTCAAATATATTTTTCTCCTTTTGTGTTCCTGAATTCACCACTTTTGCCCTAATCTACTTGAGCCTCCATCTTCTTGGCAGTCAGGTGGGCACATGGTGGTGGGCTGAACATTAGGTAGGTTAGGAGTACAAGGAGAGGAACCAAGGTTAAATAGAATTCGAATACCAGATTGGATTATGCAGCATGACAATAGCCTTGCAAGCAATGCTTTTGCCTTGAGGAAGAGTAGTCCAAGTTTCTTTATTTCCCTTTAGTCTATCAACCCCTGAGCACAGAAGACTTAACATTATAGACCTGTGGTGTAGAGGGGCAGGCAGCCAGGCCAGTTCTAAGGTTGGTGGAAAGAAGAACTTAACACGGGAGAAGTAAAAGGGGAAACTCTTCAGTTCTGGTAGGGGTGGCTGTCAAGAGAAGGAAAGAGACAAATGTGAAGCCATTAGAAATGGGTTCTGACTTCCCTGTCTTTGAACCTGGGGAAGGAGGAGCTCATTAGACAAGTTATAATAACACTGAGGGCGATGTGACCCTTAGGGAGGAGATCCATTCCAAGGTGGCTCACAGTACCAGCCCAGGGCAGCTGACTTAGTCAACAGCACAGAATGCAGAGCCAGGCAAGGGGAGGCCTGAGGCTCAGCTCTCATGAGTCACCCTTGCCTCAGTTATGGAGAGGAGAGGAGGAAGAATCTGAGGTACTTGCTGGACAGCTAGTCACGGAAACCACCATGGGGGTGAGAAAAGATTTGCACAACGAACTGCAGAGAGAACGGTTTACGCTGGTCCTGGAGGGGCCACAGTGGGCGCTGAGGTGAAGTCAGGTTGGCCAGCTAGAGCTGTGGTCCTGCCACGTGCGCAGTGTCTGGATGGTAAATTACACCATCCTGGACTTCAGCTGGAAGAGGGTGGCCACGCAAACAAAGGACATTATTCTTTAGGTAGGAAGATACTCTCTCCTTGTTCCCACCCCCAGGCACAATGCTCTTCTACCAACACATGGAATCAGAACCCACTTTCTTATGCCCCCAGATGTCACCTTCAGGAGATAAAGCATGGGAGAGGGTAAAAGAAAACATTTTCATTCAAACGACAAATTGTTTCTTAAATGTGCTACACGAATGATCAGTAGGTATTAAATTTAAACTGGGACTCACAATTTCCCCCCTTCTCCCCAACCCTGTGATTAGTTGCTTACAATGAGTTCTAGACAAAATAATGGTTCATTTTCTCTGTGCATCTGATTTGTAATGCAAATTTTTTTTAAAGATTTTATTTATTTATTTTCAGAGAGGGAAGGGAGGGAGAAAGAGAGAGAGAGAGAAACATCAATGTGCGGTTGCTGGGGGCCATGGCCTGCAACCCAGGCATGTGCCCTGACTGGGAATCGAACCTGCGATGCTTTGGTTCACAGCCCATGCTCAATCCACTGAGCTATGCCAGCCAGGGTTTGTAATGTAAAATTCTGTAATCTTACAACAGGTAAAAGTAATGATAGAGAATAAAGTTTCAGTGAATAAGAAGGCTCAGCTGAAGAAATAAATCTTGCCCTAAGTGAAAAGTTAGTCTTGATAAGAGTCAGGTAGTAAAGGGGAGAGGATGTGGAGTAGGTTGGGAAAGAGTATCTATCGGACATTCTGCACGTGAGGGCTGACACTAAATCACATGCAGTGGAATGTAGTGTCTCCTGGTACATCTGTGATTGGTTGTATATTTCTTATGTTAATATTGTTCAAAATTGCACCAGTTTGTGGGTTTATGTTGCTATTGAAGAGTGAGGTTTGCCCATTAACCTTCAGCTAATGGAAAATCTTGGATGCTGCCCTGGTGCAGAGACTGAAAAACCCCTCCCCTCAGAAACCATTCTAGGGCCAATGGCTCTGACACCGCATCCAAAGTCCTGTGCATTCCAAGGCGGTGGCTAAGTGCACACATTCCAGAGCTAGACTGTCCTACTTACTAGCTTTATGTCCTTGAGCAAGTTACACAAACTCTCTGTGACTTAATGGGGAATAGTAACAGCATCTATTTCTGAGGGTTGATTTGAGCCACCAAGCCTCTTGGCTTGCCTGGGGCTTGAGACTTCCAGAGCTAAACCTGGGTAAGTCCCAGGCAAACCAAGAGGAATTGGAATTGGTCACCTTGGTTAATGGGAATGGAAGATGCGAGCTTCCCTGTCAGAAGTGTGCTCACACAGAGTAAGCACTTGGTAGTGTTTGTTATCATTGTCATGGTCTCTGTTACAACTGCTACTATTGTATGTGGAGAAGGAGTGATCCCTCAGCCTGCTGGAAGCACTTGAATATTGCCATAATACTGTTTTAATTATAGAAAGAGGGCTATATGATAACCTTTGGAATCTCTAAGTCTTTTAGTGTCCTGAAATTTTCACCTAATTGTTTATTTTATTATAAAAAGAGGTTAATACAGAGATGACCCTGAAGTGCAGACTGAAATAGAATTCTTTACCATGGAAATAAGTTTCTCTGGGGATATAGAAGAAGATGTAACGAGAAAGAAGATCTAACATCCACCTGGTCTCTCTGAAATCCTCCCAAGTCCTCACGCTCCAGTCAGGAGCAAGTGAAACTTTTATGCTAATGTTATTTTGAGGCTCAGAAGCACAGAAATGTGTTGAGAATACCACCAGGAAGCTCTAAGGAAAAGCTTGACATTTTGCTGTATTCAAAGCATTCTAAGTGAGAGGAAAACTTACTTGCAGCAGAATAGGGAAAAAATGGCTAACATTAACTGACTGGTTTTTATATGTTGGACACTATTCTAAGGTCTTTACATACGTATTGCCACTTAATGCTCATAACAATCCTATGATATACATACTTCTAGTTTAGAAGGAGAAACTGAGGCTCAGAGATGGTAATTTACAATGCTTAGGTTAAACAACCATTAATAACAATTGAAGTCAAAGAGGGATTTAATTTATACCCAGGCATTTTAATTAAGGAAATCCTATTATAAATTGTGTATCACTTTCATTTACACATTATTGAGAGAATTGTTGATAGTTTGGGTTTTGAATGAGATTTTGATCTTTGTAGTAGACTTGGATGAGTTATATGGTACATTCCCATTCATGCTCACACCTCTCTTGAGGGAAGCCCGTGTGATTGATCCATAAAATCTCAGCTCAAGGTATTAACTATTTCCCAGTGGGAAGCACCTGAACTGGTATCATAGCATCAGCAAAATAAGTCAAGGAAGTAAATCGCTTCTGTCAAGTTAACTTTGGAAACTAGAAAGTCTATAGTAGAAACAAATGTCATAATTATAAAAATATTTTTATATAAATTAATATTACACATGACAGAGGTCAATAAACCTTTGAAAGTCTTAGTTCTATTTATTGCATCTTGCAAGTTGTATTCAAGTGTAACTTGCTTTATTCTTAGGTAACCAAAAATCCAGGGGTAATGGTGTTAGTCGTCATAATTAACACAACAGAGAGTCAACTTTTTTACTTCTTCTTGTTTATTATTTCTACCTTTATTTTCTTATTTCTGCCTCTCTAGGCAGAAATTATATCATAAAATAGAGTAGCAATGTTATTCAGCTTCCAAAACCTCAACTTTCTAGTTGTAAACTGGAAATAGCTGGTTATATATATTTTGTCTCATAGAATAAGACAGAAAGGCCTATTGAAGAACTAATGTGAGAGTTAATAGAGTTGAATTATCCCTGCCTCAGCTATTTCCCAATGGTCCATGCAGTAGCATGAACTTTGGGGTTAGAATACAACCAACATTCATTCAACAGTGGGCAGGAATAGCCTACTGCCCCAGAAACTCTGGCACCTCAAATATTTACCTTGTATGGAAAATCTGATTCCAGGCTCCAACTGAAAGTCATAAAATCCCAGAGCTAGAAGTGACATTGAGTGGCAGGCTCTCTCTTATAAGACAGAATTGCAATGGAATCAGCTCAGAAAGTTATTTTTTTTTTAAATCTTGAGATTCAAGCACACTTGAAAGCATAGCAAAGCTCACAATTTAGTTTTTCCCATGTGTTTAGGTCATAATGGCTTCATTTTAAAATTCAGTAAAGCCCTGGAGAGGTAGATCAGTTGGTTAGAGCATTGTCCCAAAATGCCAAGGTTGTTGGTTCAATCCCCTTTCAGGGCACATACAATAATCAACGAATGAATGCATCAAGAAGTGGAACAATGAAAATCAATGTCTATCTGTCTGTCTGTCTCTCTTTAAAATCAGTAAATAAAAATTAAAAATAAAGTTAAATAAAATATTTCTACATTGACAAATCCTCTGTTGTCAATTTTTTATGTTTCACTGAAATCCCTCTGTTGTGAAGGGGAATCTGAGAATCAGAGAGCCAAGAGGGGAGGTACTGATGACCCAGAGCCTGTTTGAAGATGGTTGAGATATTTAAACCTATTTATATATTGTAATAGCTTCTTGCTCAAAGGAAATATCTTAGCAGAAAACCATTGGGCTGGTGCCCCTAGGAGAGGACCTTTCACATTCATTAATTCACAATCATCTGTGCCACCACACTGTATCTGGTATTGTTTTGTATGAACACACCCTACAAGGAAACACTTCATTATTATCGAGTCCTGGGCTGGTCTCTTGGATTAAAAGAAGTGGCAGCAAAAGAACAGGCGAAACAGATGATAAGAAGTCTTTTCCCGGAATTGGATGGCAAAAAGGCAAGAAGTAGCTAATGTGCTAGGTTTCCATAAATGCTTATGAGGAACCTGAAGTGGCCATGTGCTCCAAGTACAAATACCACAGAACTTGCCATTGTCTATGACAGCCCTGGCCACCTATTAAGAGCAGCAATCTTCTATGGCAGGCTATGACTGAGCTGCCCCTAGAACCAAGGGAGGCAGACCTGGCGGTTAACCAGGAGCTTTGTCACCACTAATGTTACTGGGCTGGAAATAGTCTGGGTTGGGATGAACAGAGATGGAGATACATGAACAGTAAACCATCAGGCCTTACTTTCTCCCCACTGGTGGGACCCGCCCATGTCTTCATTGGAATGAAAGCTGGCTCTGAATCCTGCTTAGCTACTGCCAGACCCCTCCCACTCGGAGACTGGCCCAGTTCTTGGATTTCCCTGTGTCTACTTGAATGGACTATGCTGGAAACATGCGTTTGACATTCATTTGTTGCCAAGAACTGCATCTGTCCAAGAGCTCTGGTTGTCCTGTAAAAGTCATCCTTTTAGATATGACTCCAGGCTTTGTCTGCAAGGCCACTTTTTACAGCCACACAGCCTTTCCATTGCAATAGTCCTGGGGGTATCATTCCCATAGGCCACCCCTTCTTAAGTAGCCAATGCAGAAGCCCTGCTCATCCAATGCATGTGAGCCACACTCCTTGGACACTATGATTTGGGATCACATGGCTGTGCCCAGAGTAGGCTGGCATTCTATTCTAGTTAGTTTTTTCTCACCCATGACTTCTTACCCCTGCTTTCTGTTCTTATAATAATCTTTATGTCTCTCAACCCCCTGCATGCCTTGTGACCAAGACCCTACTTTATGGCTCAACCAGACCTCACTTAGCTAACTAAGTCTAGCCCCAGGAATGAAAGACAGAGGGGAAGAGAGACATTTGAGAAACTGCATGTAGCTCTTGTTCCAATAGATGGAGACTGCAGATGGCCATAGAACCCCCTGACCAGAGCCAAGAGCCTTCCAGAGCGAGCACAGCACACTTGCACTGATAGAGAACTGTACTTCCTTTTTTCCAGAACTGTACTTCTTGTGGGTCTCTCATGGCATGTTCAATGGTAATTACGCAAGAAAATAATAAAGGTAATAGAAACATGATTGTACTATTTACAGATTTAAATAAAATTAGCCCGTTCCTTAAGAACTGAGATTTTATCAACATTTTCTGAGGGCCTCGGGACATGTGGCCCCAACCACATCAGCTTTACCGTCACAGGATGAGGTCAGCTCCACCTGCAGCACAGCAACTCACAGCACAGACTCCGCTGCTCAGCACCCGGGCATCGACTCTTGGGTCTACCATCTATGTGCCAGTTATGTAATCCGGGGCAAGTTTTGTCTTCTGTGTCAGTTTCTGCATTTTTAATTTAGGAATAATGATACTTTAATCACAGTAGAGTAAAGAATTTAGAATCACGCCTAGCATAGAGTGCTTGCCGCTACCGGTAGCACAGAGGGGTTAACCCAAACCGCACTACGACTGTGTTTATTTAGGGAGTGCCTGCTGCTTATTAGTGTGGTTTGTCACAGGATGTGCAGTCATATATTTTTTATTATAAAATACACGATGCAAAATTTATCATTTTAACTATTTTAAGTGTACAATTCAGTGCCATTAAGTACATTTGTGACATTGTATTACCTCTATCTAGTTCCAGAACTTCTTAATTACTCCAAAGGGAAACCCCATACCCATTAAGCAGTTGCATTCCCTTCTCCCCAGCCCCTGATAATCACACATCTGTATTTTGTTTCTATGGCTTTGCCTATTCTGGATATTTCATATAAATGGAGTCGTATAACATGTAGTTTTTTTGTATCTGGCTTTTTTCATTTAGCATGATGTTTTTAAGGTTCTTCCATGTCGTAGCATGTATTGGTACTTCATTCCTTTTGATGGCTGTATAATATTCCATTGTTGCATATGCTATATTTTGTTTATTTATGCTTTCATTAATAGACATTTGGGTTGTTTTCTCTTTGGTTTTTGTGCACAGAGCTACTATGAACATTTATGTGTGTGTTATTGTTTGAACACCTGTTTTCAATTTTTTTGGTATATAACCTGGGAATGGAATTGCTGGGTGATAAGGTAATTCCATGTTGAACTTGTTGAGAAATGGTCATATACAATTATCTCCTTGTCCTTATAATGCCCAAATTTAAAAATAAAGCCATCATATTAATTGTGAAGCAGATGTGCCTGAATAGGGACACCTGTGGTCCCTTCCCTGGTCCCCTGATGGCACAGACAGGTGAGCAGCAACCCTTGCAAAAAGTGCTCACATCAGGGTCATGTCTCATTTGGTGACTGATGTCTTATAATTATAGAAAAGGCTTATTATGGTAACATTGTTCATATTTTTGTGTTAAATTTAATGCCATTCCTAATATTTCCAGGAATTGAGCCAATATTTCCCCCAGAGTGAGAATAATGAAAACATAAATCATGAAATTAATTTAAAATCAAACATCTTTATGTGACTCTATTGACACTTTTATTTTTTCTGCAGGGAATTTTAGGTTACCACTAGAAGGAATGCACCTTCCAACCGCAGTGATTAGTCTGACTCAGTTCTAGAGAGAGGAACCTGAGTACTTATCCCATCACAAAATCTCTAGGGTTAGTTGTTTGGAAGAAGTTGACTTTTCCTACCACACACTTGTGATGTTCACCAAATACAAGCTATGTGTCCAAACAGTAAGAATACAAAGTAGTCAACATCAATACAATCAGAAATAAAGCTGGGATATTTTTATAGAAGCTAACATAATTTGTAGATGCAAAAGTAGTTTTGGAATTTATATAAATTTTAAATCAAATACGTACATATGCATGTGTGTGTATATACAAATATATATACATTTTGCACAATGCTGGTATAGTTGATTTCTGGCAACAATACAGAGTCACTTTGTGGTCACACTGAGTCAGTGGAAGCCCATGTGTTATAAATAAACATTTGGCTCTTCCAAGCAGAGATTTATCAAAAGTTGTGCAGAGGCAAACAAGGCAGGCAAGCCGTGATCCCCTGCAGGTACTGTTCCATGTGCTATCAATTACTTTACAATTCTGCACAATGTATAACAGCAACCAGATTTAGGGCACAGAAAATTTTAGGACATTTCATTATTAAACTCCACTAAAATGGGTCTGTTTACATTTTTTCCCTCTGAGGAAAGAAGAACAGGTCTAAGATCATCTATATGTGAATCAACTACCTCATCACTCCCTGCAGTTGTCAGTTCTGAACTAATACTTTCTGGCTCAGCCACCAGCCAATAGCCTCCAGAGAGCACTATTAGGAGTGCGATATGTATTTATCCAGAGGTTTGATTATGTCAGATAGGTTGGTGCAAGAGGCAGGGTCTTCCAAACAGTATATATCAACTGTCTCAGACTCTTTGAAGCTCTTGCAAGAAGTAGCCTTTAGCAACCCCTAACCAGGCCTGGTTTTCCTGGGGTGTCCACTAGGGATCTGTTTTCATAAATAAGCTTTCATAAGCTGATTTCATAATCATGTATCTGACATTGAAAAACTAGGGAACATCTTGTTTCATTCACAACTGTTAAATGAGGTTTCACTGAATAAAAAGCAACTAATTTTGTATAGCCAGTTCTGAGGATATCCCACAAATTTGGAAGCCAATTTTAGAACATAATTCTGGTCTTAAGGGAAACCCAATACTACAGCCTACAAACATGACCGAAAGCCTCTGAGGAAGGTATTTTCATATGTACCATCCTCTTAGAGCATGCCTTCTGAAAGATGCTATAGATTATTTCTCATTGATGTGGTTGCTGTAACAATATGGATATGTGTGAAGTTTGAAGAAGTTGATTCCATTTCTTACCCTGCACCAGAGAAATGTCCATCATAATCATCATTATTAATAAGTATTTCAGAGATTTATCAAGTATGAGGTAAGGTATTAGGCTGGGTACCGAAACTACAAAAAGACTCATTGAAAGTCTTATAACTTAAAAAGAGATATGAGGAATATGTGATTATAAAAATAGCAATCCAAAGTAAAGTGCAAGATTAGCAGTAACTGGAATCACTGAGGGCATAAGACTGGATTTGGACTGATGAATGGCAGGTCTAGATAACGGAGTAGAGGACACCTGGAAGAGCAACGGCATGGTCAAAGGCATGGATGTGAGGATGACAATGGCACATCCATAAAGGCCCTGTGAGATAGACAGGCTGCGATAAGGCGTGAATGCAAGGTCAAGTCCTGACTCTGCCATCTATTGGTTACGTATCCTTCAATGGGCTATTTGACTTTCTAAAATTTTCTCATCCATAGAATGAGGACAATAATAACTAGATTGCTGGGTTTTCACCAGGATTAAATAAATAACTGATTCAGTTATTCTTTTATTCAACAAATATTTATTAAGCACTGTAAAGAGTTTCAGAAAAGCACACTATCCTTAAAAATAAAAAATTCACCTATCTGGAAAGAACAAGTCCTTGTGAGAAATTTCTGGAGCCTGACACCAGAGCATAAACCACACCCAGATACAAACAGTAGCCACCACCCACTTACAGCCTCTCTGTACCAGTGCTGATCCAAAGGCAAACCAATAGCAGAGACCAAATGATGGTCTATTTCTATTATTTATAGTATATATATTTCTTTGTCCAATGATTTGCAAGTCATTCCCTATTTTCTCCTTAGTTTGTTTTTAAAGGGCAAAGGTTAGCGGGAAGAAGGGAATCAAAATAAAACCTGTGAAAATAAAATCCAAGAATATCCAGACATACAAAGGTTTGGGGTGATTGAGCTCCCCTTATAAAGATTTGTTTTTTTAAGCATTAGGAAAAATAATTACAAAAAGGGGTTCAATATAAAATAGAGACAGACTCATAGGAATTTTCAGAAGATCATTCATTCAGCACGCATTTACCGAGCTCCGCCAGTGTAGACATTGGATATGCAAGGGTGAATAGAGATGTGCTGCCTATTTTATCGAGTGGGGGAGACAATAAAAAATAATACAGAAAAAAACACATATGGGAAGTCCTGTGAAGGAAAAAAATAGGAAATAAGCCCCTCTCTCTGCGAACAGTGTGGGAACAGTTCATTTAAACTGGGGTGAGGGTCAGAGAGGGCTGCTCTGAGGAAGTGACTTTTGTGCTCAGACTTTGAAGATGGGAAGGAATGAGTGAGGTGAGGGGTGCAGATAAAGTGGTCCAGCTCTGGGCCCCGGGTTGGGAAAGAACCTGGACAACGGGGCTGGTGGACAGAGCCCTCAAAGACCTCAGCAGATCTGGCAGCTTCTTTTTTTCTTTTAAAATTTATATCAACCTTGATAGATGCCTTCAAAGCCAAGTTGGCCTGGATGACTTTTAAGATACACTGGCAACTCTTGCAAGAGAGCTTTGAGAAATATTTCCGCCATCAGGGGTAGTCTACTTCCCAAGCATTCATAGAAGGATGACTTATAAAAGGTCCCCCAGCTTTAAGGGATCACATTCACACAAAGCAACTCACATCAGACCAGTGAATTTGTAAGAAATGATGTGACTATACTGTGTCAAGAATAAAATGGTAATAAAGAGCGAAACAAAAGGTGGTAAGGCTAATTTTCTTTTCTTTTTAAGATTATAACTCCTCCCATGTACCATGCCCTAGTGAGATGGCCAGAGCTCTTCCTGCAGGTCCAACATGTCAAATGCCCACTATTTACCTCTCTCTGGTCTTACTGAGTAGGCCCTTCTCCAAATACAAGTACCACTTAGCACAAATCCAAGGGTAAATTGCTGCAGGTTGTCTGCAGGTGTCCTTACAGATGGTCCTATGCACACAGGTGCCTTAGGAGTCTACATTAATGTAAAGTCCAGTAGGCTGGAGAACCCAGTGCCACCATGAGCTGACAGCATCTCGTGGGAAATGATGGCAGGGGAAGCTCATGGTTCCTTGTATCTTATGCCTTTCCCAATCCATGTGGGGAGGAAGAGCTGCTGAATTTGACTTGATTTTAATTTTAGGTTCTGTCAAAATGGAAAATCAGTAACCAGCCCCCTCCCCTAATCACCTTCATCAATGTTATGATGCTCTACGCTCAGTGAAATGCTCTCTGAGGAGCTGCTATTGAAAAGCCCCAAGTGTGTGAGTATGGGATGTTAGTGGGTGTTTGTACCCTGGCATTCTCAAAGAGAGTAGACCAAACTGAAGACTGAAGGGATGTACACAGGATAAGGAAATGCAAATACAAAGAACTGAGGACAGGAGACAGAACATCAAAGAGAGGGGAAGATAGGAAGATTTATTAAGGAGGAAGGAAGTCAAATGAAAGGGAAGACAATAATGTGATGGTGGTGGTAATAGCCCAAGTAGTCTAAATTTTTCACTCCGAGTAGAGAAACAGGACCTAAATGTAACTAGTGTGTGCTTTGGGACAAAGGAGAGAGCAGAGTACACAAAGAATCTGCCTCAAAAAAAAAAAAAATCAGGCAACTTCGCATATTTTTTTCTCATCAAGTTTTCAAATACTCTTCTGGGAAAAGAAGATGGGAGTTATTGGCTCAGAGTCAGTGGAGCCTGTTCTGTATGACCTAGTGGCCCTTGAAGTGTGCATCTGTCACAACGGCGGGCACCGCTTCCTGACACACTGCCTCTGTCTGCGGCGCTCACACAAGGCCATGGAGTGAGATACCCCAAGAGCCCACCAGGCACACCATAGCCACCAGCCTCTTCCTGTCCGCCACCTTCTCCTGTGGACAGAGACCTGGACATGCGAATCAGCGCCCCAGAGACCTTTCTGCTGTTGTTTCTTGTCTTTTCATTCTGTGCCCCTCCCCTCCTTGCAGCATGGAATCTCATCAGTGGGTGCAAAGAACAACACTCCAAATGTGAGCAAATGTTCCCTTGGGTCTTGGAGAGAAGGCTGGAAGGAAAGGGTTTCAGAGTAGTCTAAGAGCAGCAAAGTACCGATGTTAAACTGCCAGTTCTTCTTGGCACTATTCTTCTTATTTCAAAAGCTTATTGAATACCCAGTGTTTACAGTTGGAGTCAGGCTCCACCCTCACCCGCAGCCACTTACAGGGAGGAGTTACAAATCAGCTAAGGGTGGCAGCTCAGACAGTGACTGCATCAAATTCGGATCCTGTTTGCACCCCTCCGGCACTAGGTCACTAGATAGCAGCAGACTGCACAACATTCCCCTCATGTGGTGCCTCTCTTGGACCACAAATGGTATTACAGACACTCTTTACTACCGAGTTTGCATCTCTTACTCTGTCAAACATTTTGTTGATATCCCTTATCTGCTGTTTTCTCCTAAGCTTATGACTTTTAACTCTTATTATCATTTAAGTGGAATCGTAGATAAACATGTGTCCAACCAGCCTTGTTTGCTGTCTTGTGTGTGTGTGCGTGTGTGTGTGTGTGTGTATTAGGAGGGGTGTCAGAAATACTTAAACATCATCTGTAACATGAAAGTCCAGATGAATGTCATAGTCACTAAAAACTGATGGTCTAGAACTGGGTTTGATAAACTATGACTCTGGGCCAAGTCTGACTCACTGACTGTTTGTGTAAATAAAGTTTGATTGGACCACAGTCATGCCCATTTATTTATGTGTTATCTGCGGATGCTTTTACACTACAGTGACAGAATTAAGTAGTTGTAACAGAGACCACATGGGCTATCTCTGTCCAAAAACTTTTACTATCTGTCCTTGCTTTTACAGAAAATGTTTGCTCACCTCTGGTCTAGAATGCAAGCCAATAATAGTAACTAACATTGTAAGACTTGATATAAATATTTTTCTATATTTCAAACTTTTTTGAAAAATGTTAAAACTTTTGGAATTACTACATTTAATTTTGGTGTCAAAGTGAAGGCCATGGGAAGGAAAGAAATATATTTTTCTAAGTTATGGCAAAGGAATACCCTTTTAAAGAAAGGTACTGATCCAGATTCAATATCTAGTGTTCAACAGAGCAATGAGATAAATGTTACTCATAGAGGGAGATCAGACAATTCCTCACATGTTAAATTTAAAAAGTGTTAGTCTACTCTCCTCTTTCTCCTGGGCTGGGGTCAAGCACTGGACTCTGCACTGGGTGAGCAGGTACAAAGGCAGCTATGCGCTCTTATTGCTCCTTTGATTCTGGTCCATTCGCTGGGGACACACAACCCTTACACTCTCTCTTTGAGTTCTTGTGTCTTCAGACTCTCATCTGTTTGGAGAACTTCAGCCCCTTCCATCTGGAGGAAAGGGAGATAAGATGAGAATACAAAAGAACTCACTGGTCATAGAAATTATTCCATTGTGTGAATGTGCCATAGTTATTTGATCCACTCATTAAAGTGAGGGGCATTTATTTAGTTTGCTTCCAGCACTTGGCTATTGTAAATTGTGCTTCTATGAACATTGGGGTGCATAGGTTCTTTTGAATTGATGTTTTGGGATTCTTAGAGTGTAATCCCAGCAGTGGAATTGCCGGGTCGAAAGGCAGTTTTACTTACACAATGGAATACTATGCAGCATCAAGAAGGAAGGAGCACCTACCCTTTGTGACAGCATGGATGCAACTGGAGAGCATTATGCTAAGTGAAGTAAGCCAGGAGGTGAAAGAAAAATGCCATATGATCACACCTATAAGTGGAACTTAATTAACAAAACAAATAAGCGAGTAAAATATAATCAGAGATATGGAAATAAAGAACAAACTGACAGTAATCAGAGGGGAAGAGGGAGGGAGTAATAGGCGAAAGAAGGGGAAGAGTCATCAAGGAACATGTATAAAGGACACATGGACAAAGCCAAAGGGGGGTAGGATTGAGGGTGGGAGGTGAGGATGGCTGGGGAGGGGAAAGTGGTGGAGGGAAAATGGAGACAACTGTACTTGAACAACAATAAAAAAATAATATTTAAAAAATTATTTACGGCTCCTGTCCAAGAAGGTGGTGGTTGTGTAGACTGTGGATTAGTAAAGAAAGGGAAATTCTCAGACTCTCTATGGTCCCTAACCCTTATCGTTAATTTATTATGGGTAGTTCCAAGCCCAGCTTTATCTAGTATGAATGAGTGGAGAGGCCCATCCGCATCTCCCTGTACAAACCCGGCCCACATCAGCTGATTCCAGGATTTCATGTCAAATTAGGTTTTGTTTTTAATGATATCTCAGATGGGAGGAAAGGAGTGTGACCAAAACCAGAAAAAGACTTTTTTTTCTTCTTCAAAAGTCAGTAGGGTCATTATTATAATAATCTGATACAGTTCTCTTCTTAATACAGCAAAGGTCATTTTTTTAATGAGATTTCTATTATCAGTAAAACATCTCATAGGGATCAGAAGATTTTGCCAAATCATAACTTGATGGATAAAATGCAAGTGATTTTGAAAGACATTGATTACATTTCCTTAAAATGTGCATAGGTTCAAAAGTTAACTATAGCAATGCTTGAGTGAAAGCATGTGGGAATTTCTTAAACCCCAAGTGTTTGGGACACCAGGTTCTATTTTGAACTGATGTGGGGTCCCTTCCCCACTAGGGCAATATAATTTCCAGTAAAGGTATTCACAGATAACACTCTAACAAACCAGGGATGGCAACGGGTTATTCTTTAATCTTCTCTTTGTAAATTTCCTCATACTTTAGTACTTTAAATTCTCAAATAAACATTTTACTTTGTTTTACAGTAATTTGTATAGTTACTGAATTACTTTAAGAGGACAGAATACTCTTCTTGCCATTGCACATAAATTAAAAATATATAATAATCTAGGGAATGAAAAATTTACTATGACAAAATTTCTGGAAACATTAATAAACATCTTGAGTGTTTTATGTATATTTGACTTGGAATTATGACAAGATGATACAGTACCAATGTTGTAAGAAATACAAAGGATGTCTATGTTTGTCTTGATTCTTTTACTGTAGATTCAATTGTTTATAAAAGTTCAAAGGCTTTGTTCAAAAACAAATGAACAAAACCCCCCAGGGTATAACTGTATTTATGAACTGGTATGATGATAAAATAAAAATTCAGTAGAAAGAGATGATAAGGATGTAAGAATAGTCTTAATTGTTCATGTTTATTGGAAAAATTATCTACTACTTAAATATTTGTAAGGTTGTTTTTAAAAGAACTTAGGAAAAATCATGTAGATTCAATAAAGAAAAGACAGTCCAAAGTACAAGAAATTCAGTTTTTGAAAATTCCTTTTGAAAAGGAATGAGGGCCAACTGGACTAATCTTTAAATATCAGTGACAGGTGAATTTACATATAGATGCTTATCTCAAACCACCTTTCAATGTTTCCAGTTTAGGAAAGCTTATTTTTTTTTTTGCTTAATTTTAATTCTCTGCATATTTTAAGGGAAATGTAATCCACATGTTTTGAATTCATTGACACAACATGGCTAAGCATGACTGAAGCACATGGGATACTTGCAGTTATTCTGAAGCTGTTAAAACTCCCTTCCTTGAGGAACTAAATAGCAAGTACATAAAAAGTCAGAAGATGACACACTAAAAATTCAAACATATAGAATGGGGAGTTTCCTGTCTTCCAAGCAAATTATCCCTTCTTAAAACCCGTGTCCTGTGAGAAGAACCAAAGGACGATGGGAACCTCAAGTTGGGTGCCATGCACTGTCCAGATGACTGGGCCTGGTATAGAGTGTCCTTGGGAAGAACACTCATCTCCTCTATTAAGAGGCAATGACTAAACAAAGAGTTGGTTAATTAAATTGCAAATTCATCAGAAGGAAGAAGTTCATTTTCACTGCTTCTGGGACCTGCTGGAATGTCTCATTTCTGTAGTAGCAGTGCTCCTCAAACTGTAATGTGCATATGAATCACCAGAGGGACCTTGTTAAACCATAGATGCTGATTCAGTAGGACCGGATAGGCCTCAGAATCTGAATTTCTAACATGTACCCAGGTGATGTCGATGTTGCTGGTCCGTGGACCATGTTTTGAGAAGCAAGGCTCTGTTTCAGGGTTTTACTGAATATCAGAATACTGATATTCTGGGTTGGATAATCATCTTGGGGGCTCTTCTATTTGTTGTAGGCAGTTTAATGGCATCCACTGGAGGCCGGTAGCCCCTGCCTCTCTTCCCCTAGTCATGGTGACCAAAATGTGTCTAGACATTACCAAAAGTTCCCCTTAACAATTGCCTCTGGTTGAGAACCACTGCTCTGTTGTTATACTTCATGGTTACATGTTTGTTGCATAATATAAACACCTCTTTTGATGAACCAGCTTCAGGGAGTACAGCAGTCATCAAACAAATAAATAAACAGCTTTCTTTTTTCTCCTGGGCAATTATACTTTTAGTTATGGACACTGGATTTTTAACTGATTTTTGTTTTCCTCCTTACTGTGGCCACTAGGGTGCTCAGAAGTAAACCACAATTTAACAATTGTGAACATTTCCAGATATAAATTTCTATGTTTGTTCTCCCCCCACATTCAAGGAATCATCCTTTTTATTACATATTTTTATAGGCTCTCATACACAATTTGAAATAAGATCGATTTCCATTAAGTAAGGTAAACCAAACAATTCGAATAGAAGTCAACCAGCTAGGACAGGCACAATGCATTAATTTGTTGATCATATTTGGTCATTTACTGTTTGATAGATAATAATAAATTTGGGCAGATAGTGAGACACACCTCAAAAGTATTAAACAATCTGGCTTATTTTCTCCCAAGAAACGAGTAAACCAATGAATACAGATGACTGGAGAAAGAACAAGAAATTAACATGGAAAAAGGTATTGTTTTAAACTTTATAGTGGAGATATAATGTTAGCCATAGAGTTGAGGCTGAAGAAGAACTTGGTCAAATAACTAACGTTTCACATTTTGCCAGTTTGGACATAAAGCACTTAGAAATAATTAATTTAGAGCATAAAGGACCTTAAAAAAGGACCTCAAGCAATGATCCAGCTGACTTTTTTCTAGTTCTTTTGAGCTGTAGAATTCCTGGTTTAATCATTTATCAGGAAGGTCAACGTGTAAACTCAGCTGACTCATAGCTGATCTGCAGGGGAGGGAAAAAGGAAAGAGGGGAATCTAAGGCCCTTTGAAGAGGCCCCTGAAGCTCTTTAAGGAGCACAGGTTGAAGACCCATGACCCTGTAATACACTCTTGGGATAAGGGTGAGGAAGTGGTGGCATGAGGAGATGTAGAACCTGTTTGAGGAGTTGAAACTGACTGAGAAGAGCTGGGACTGAAACCCAATCACAAAGGCGTTAGTTAGACAGGTGGCTTGAGAGTGTGGAGTTTCCACCTGGGTCAAAGTTACCAGCATCTCTCCAAACCATTAAAATGTGCAAGTCTCTCCTTCCCTCTCCCCTTCTCCTCAACCACTGTCCTTAGTCTGATTCTTCAGAGGAAATCGTTGTAATAGTTTGATGTGTTTCTTCTAGAACTCTCTCTCCTTTTCTTTGTCCTGGTTCTTCTTAGCCAGCTCTATTTTTCCTTTTATCATAACATTTTACACATTCTAACACCGTACATAGTTTACTTGTTTATCATTTCTGTTATTTATTGTATGTGTTTCCCACTGAAACAGTCTCTATGAAGGCAAGGAAGAATGTTTGCCTGTTTTGTTCAGCAATGTTTCCCAAGTTCGCAGAACAGTGCTGGCAAGTAGTAGGCACTCAGAAATAGTTGTGGAATGAATGAATGAATGAATGAATGAATGAATGAATAGCCAGAATGAATAAGCAGAGCACAGAGAATTTTTATGGTAGTAAAACTATTCTGTGTGATACTATAATGGTGGATATATCCATACAATGAAATATTACTCAGCTTTAAAAGGAAATGATCTATCAAGCCATAAAGGAACATTAAATGCATATTACAAGTGAAAGAAACTGATCTGAAAAAGTTACTTAGAAATCAGAAGTTAGGAAGTTTGGTGTGAGAAGCAGAGTCATATTCAGAGTTTCTGCCGTGGTGTTATGTTTCCTGCATCTGTGGTTCATTTTAATGGTAACATAATATTTTAATGGCTGTTGGATAATTGATGTGAAAAATTTTTCTGAAAAATGATTATTTTCTGTAAAACAATTTATTATTAAAAGTCCACTGAATCTTTTTTTAAGGAAATAAAAAGTTGTGTTCTATAATTTTGTGCTGGTCTCTAACGTGTCCAGGCAACAATGTGGACATAGGAAACCGAAGAATTCAGTGTCTTTCGCTGGCTCTTTGCACTCGATCCACGTGCACCTGCCGACACGTGACACAGGCTCTGTCTGTTTCGGATAGACTCACCTACAATCTGTAAACATGCCCTTCTCTGAAAATGGACTGTACACAAAGCAATGCCTGCCAAATTATCAAATACCAGGACTCTTGATTGCCACCTATGTAATTGCCTGGATTTGGAAAAACATTTAAAAATCTTTCATCACCTGAAGTTTGATGGTTGTTGTGAAACAAACAATAGGAAATTACCTTTTTTTCCTTTTCTTCTGTCATATCAAAACCTTTCACTTAGTTATATAATCTCTTTTGTGTTCCCTGGCTACCAGCTTTTCATCACACGCAGGGCTCAGAAATATGGATTTGCTCGGTATTTAAATGAGATTTGATACTATCCAGGGACCACTTTGTTCCCCTAAAGGGCATATACTGCCAGTTTCATAAAGGAAGTAAATGGAGAAATAACATTCACTTTCTTAAAATTTGGTTTGTGGCAAACTGGCTCTCAACGTGCCCTTCTGCAGGCACTGTCTGCATGGGACTGGCCCAGTCAGCACTGCACACTCGGGAGTGAAGACCATCTCCAAACAACGATGGATAACTGATAATTCTCTCTGAATACAAGTGTCCCTAAAAAAGGGGGAAAATGCTCCTTTCAAAACAATACAATTAGAAGAAAATATTTAAGAATATGAAATATGCCACAGTAAACTAGTTCTGCTCCTAAAAACCACCCCTTTTTATTCTTTGTCCATTTCTCCTGTTACTTTGCCTACTTTAGGGAGATATGTTGAAATGCACCCCTGTGCATTTTTGCTCAATTTATGTATATACTTTTACTTCTGTTTGTTTATTAGCAAGGTCCCTTCAAACCTACTAGGGGCATACTCAAGGTACACACTATGTTGGGGAAACTGTCCATTTCAAAGGGTTTAATGACTCATTTCATTTACAGGCAGATAATCTCTCCTGAATTTTCACAAAAAATGGCCCAAGAATGTACATGTACTTACCAATTTTATTTTCAGCTGCTTCCTATTAAATAAATATACATCTTGTCTGGAGATAAATGTCAGATAAACCAAGATGCAGATAAACAACATACCCTTTTATCCAATAGCACTGTTAAGGCATTTTTCTTTATTTATTTTACTGTTCAAAGAAAACTGAATCTTTTAAGAAGGAGGAGTCTTCTCATAATTAATGAGAAGTAAAGTTATGAGAAGGATTTACTTCTCATAATTAATGAGAAGTAAAGTTATTTGATGTCCTCTAGAGGGACTTTGCAACATGCTGCATTGTGAATTTAAGAGTGTAACATGCTCACCAGTGATGTGATTATCTGCTGGGCCTTTCAGCTCCTTTTGGCTGGGGAGGAACAGTAACCTGCTATTCTCTCAATAGGCTAATCTGGAGTAGGTCTTTTTGAAAGGATTTGTGGGTCTTCCTTATTATTTGGGTGTTTCTCATGGGCCAGTGTCAATGACTGGAACCAGGATATGTGTTGCCCGAGGAAGTAAAGGGGAAAACACAGTCTCCATTATATCTGTCTGCTGTTGACTAAAATCCACACTTTGGGTAAATAGGAACTGATGAGTAAGGTAAAATAATCCAAGATAAATTTCAAAGACCAAGAAAAACTCTCTAGAAAAGTTTTTTCCTAACAAATGGCCCCAAGGGATCACTTCAATGACATGAGGCTACGGGAAAGTTGTAACATCTTCCTATTTGCTGTTTTTCCCCCTCAAATTGTGAGAAAAAGCTTTAGGATTTGTCTCTGCCTCCAAATCTTACATTTCTCCGCATAGTTAACTAACTCTACTCCTATGAGTAAACCAAACTATTTTAAAAAAGAAAGAAGCCTTCCCCAGAACCATTAAGTGGATAAGTGTTATCATTATCATCCTCCAGATTGGACCAATTGAGCAGGAATAGGTCAGAACCAACCTTGGCTTAGGCCCCTCTTTCATCCAAAGATGAGGTTGGACTTGACTACATGCAAAATTTCAATAAGGAAGCTTTATTCGTAATTAATTATGAAAACAGCTTCTGCTGCTTGATATTTACACTGAACTTTATTTTACTTTTGTGTATTCTTGTATCTGCTCAAGTCAGGAAAAATCAACTCATGTAGGTCTATTAGAGAAAGGACACATTACCAGCTTTGAAATTAGCTTTCTGCAAGTCAGGCTTGCTGATGTGCTCTACAGATGGGATTTATTTGCACCCAATCGAGAAATACTTCAAAGCTAACAAAGCAGCATTGATGAGTTCTTGTGAGCTCTTATATCACCCTTTATGGAACTCCAGTGATGAGCCAGATTTTCAAGGACTCATTTCAATGTCATGCTTTTTTTTTTTAACCCCAATCATTTTTGTTCACATAAATGAATACCAGTGATTCAGATTTTTAACATGCCCTTTAGCAGATGAACTAAATTCCTTTGGTCTTGTAAGTAAATACAACCAGGCAGTGGTATTAGACCATCACTCTGAGTACGAATACATAACTCGCAGTGGCTGGCAAATCTGCACCCGCGCCAGGGGCCTCTAAGGCCCAGCAGAAAATTACTGACTTGGGAATAACAGGCTCTTTCATAACCAGAATGACACTGCTGACCTAATCGCAGTAAGACCTGGGGTTTGAAAGTTTTTTCAACATGCTGATAGATTTGTGCTGACCTCTTTATACTCCGTTACCTGTGCACACTGTGATCAATATCATGCAATAAGAGGATGGCTGACTGGAGCTGGAAGAGGTATTTGTAACCTTGATTATTCTGCTGTACAGTAACTATTGAGGTACCTTTTCCGTTAACACAGTTCATTACCAAACTGTTAAGTTAAACACTATGAAAGCAATGTTTTTGTAGGTCAAAATATAAGAAGTTGAAGATAGGTTTTGGTTTAGGATTCTAACCAATACCAAAAGAACTTCTCTAAAGGGTTGTTTTGTCATGTGTTTGTAGTATGGCCTTGTAACATCAGGCTAAAATTACTGTTAACATTTTGTTGTTGCTCTTGTTTCCTGCTGGTGATTTGTCCTTTTAACTTTAATGTTGCAGAAGTGATTTTTATGCTTCTTCCCTTTGTTTCTTGATGACTTTGTATAATTTAGCAAGGAAGACCAAATACCGACACCACATTGTACACTAATAACACATTAAACATAACAATTTCCAAGCCTAAATCTTTCTTCAATACGTTTTTAAGGAAAAAGGCATGATGTCATAAAGCCGAGTGAACTCATAAGAACAAGCAAAATTGTGCCAGCCAGATGACAGCTGGCATTTTGCTCATTCAGAGCAGATTGTATACACAATCTCTGAAATAATAACAATGTGTCCCCTGCAGTCAGCATGAGGCCTTTCTTGGTGGATGTACATGCAGTGAGTCATATAAATCTTCCATCCCTCACACATATATCTGTGCATGGAATTTCCTAAAGACATCCAGGAAATTATAAAAGTGTGAACAAATTCCAAAGTATCAACTTAAAAATATACATACTCAGTTTTAGGTCATCCCTTATAGGAAACATCAAAAGAATCACTGCCTTTTTTTTTTAAGTAAAAATGATGGATTCATTCAATATTTTTAAAAAGAAAAAACCCAAGTTGCCTAGTTAACTTTTAAACTCCCAAAATAACTTAAGGTAATAGGACATATCATGCATATTTGGTAACTAGGTGCTTGAAGTAACTCTGCAGGACTTCTTCACATTTTCACAAGATGAAACTTAAACAAACTTAACTCACCTTATCTTTAAACTAAAAACAAAATAACACAACCCCAAACAGAAACTGTTCTAGTAGATGGAAATGTGGCTAACTTTACATTTGCGACAGACTTCTTCTGTCCAAGTGGGAAATTCACTTAACTTCTCTTATGTTACATTCTCCAACTGGTGCAGAAGTACATAGCTCATTAGTGCAACGGGCAGTTGTAAAGAGTTTGTGTTAGTTGGGCTTTACTGATTCTAGCTGTTCCCAAGTCCTGGTGTACTTAATTACCCAAAAGTTATATTGGCTATGAACAGTATCACTTTTATTGTCACCATTTAAAAAAAGTTTGAAGGAGACTCATCAATAAGTTATTGTAGACACCTTTGAAAATGTCAGATTCTCCACAGACATGGTAAATAATAATAGTTGTCATTACCAAACCCTTGAACCACCTCCCTCTCCTTTGTTAGCATGAGACTATATTCTTTCCTGTTTTGTAGTGGGAGAAGGGGTAGAGGGTAGACTAGGAAAAATCCTCTGGTTCCGAAACCTGGAAGGGGATGATGGTCAGTAGGTGGGTGACTATGACTTGGATTCACCATCTCAGCTGTGATTCTTCCTGGAACATGGGCTCCACGGCTTTTGCAATGAGGGCTGTAGCCTGTGAGAAAATGTCATGTCCGAGGAGAAGGCTGGGACTTTCATCTAAATCTCCAGGGAAGAACATGCCTGCTGCTTAAGTATGATTATAGGAAAGATCTAATGCACTCGACAGTGCCTTGGAGTCATCCAGACCTGTTTGACGCACAACCAGAGGGTGAGCCAGCCCCGGGCACCCTGCCATCTGTAGCGCCTGTGTCTCAAACCCATTGCTTTTCCTGGGGACAGGACTGGGACACAAAAAGAAGGAAGCACCAGAAAATGTGATACTCAAAGATAAATAATATTTAAAGAAATTGAAATTAATCCAAAAAATCCATGATGAACAAAATGTCAAAATCTGTAAATAAAGATGTGACCAATATTGTTTCTTGCCTCATCTCCAACGTGGCTCAGCAAGACATTGTTACTGACCCAGCCTTCACTTACAATTTTACTGACCTTTCTGGGCACCTCCCTAAAATGTGCACCCAAGAGAAGTGTCGAACCCTGACATCCTTTTCTTACTTTGTCTTTTGTTTTCTGACTGGCTCACACTCTCACTGGCTCCTGACCGACATCACCTCCTGACTATGGAGCTGCTCTTTCCTTTCTGTACTCTAATGTCCAAGACATCAGGGACTGTGTCTCTCTGGGTCATGGGTGAATCTCACACAGAGCTCAGTCTTTCATTTAGCACAGCACCTGGCACTGAGTAGCTGCTTCCTAAATGTTGTTTGAATGGATGGAGCTCAAAGCTATGTATAGCTTCTTTGCATGCTTATGTAGATGGAAAAACGCCTCTGGCCGGACCCTACCTTAAAGCCTGTTTTGGAGGCCACAGATCTCTCTCTAGGATTTTCCTGAATACTAGGGTCAAGGATCCAGAAACAATATATCTTGAGTTTCAAAAAAGTCAGCGGTGCATGAGTAGATTCAAACAGAATCAAAGAGGTGATTGACCTTACTGGGGGGAAAAGTGACTAAAACAAAGTAAGGGTGTTTCAAAATGATCTATTGTGCAAAAGATCCAGAAAATGCAACTTATGTCATTTTGAGGTTTTTTTCCTCAGTGATGTCTTAAATTTCTCAACTTTGGGGAGTTCGGAGCACTTACCTTCAATGGTACACTGATCGGGGACTGGAATCTTCTTTCCAATTTCCACAGCGTATGCTTTCACTTTACTGAGGTTCTTCTTTAAGTGCAAGTAGAGCTGATCTTGGTATTCTACAGGACTCACAGTTGTCTCTAGAGTTTCTTCCTGGTAGTTTTTTTTAACTGTTTCTGGCAGACTCTCTGATTCTATATGTATAATACTTGGGTGTGAAACTGAAGAATTGCCCAGCTGTGATCCATCAGCGTCTGCCTTAAAAGGTGACTTATTTCCTTGGCTAAGTGAGTCTATTTCTGAAAGAGAGATGCTGGCTGGTATATCTCCGCTTTCAACAACTTCCCCATCATCGGAACTCGTGCCCTTTGTTAGCACAGTGTGCAAAGCCAAACTCTTTGACCTGCAAGGCAAACAAGGGGAGGCTGAGACAGTAGAGAGCTGCCATTCATTGACAAAGAAAAGAAAGAACAACCCTGGGCAAAAGTTATTTCCTCTTGAGCGTGAAACGGAAAATCGGTGCTATTAACGGATTTGATAAAACATAGACCACCTAGTTATGTAATAAGCCGAATCTTTGAAGATCTATACCACCTCCGAAAACAAAGATTTAAAATCAATTTCATGGCACAAGAACATGGAACATGGTGGACTTACATGTTTATATGCTTTTTTCTACTTCAGCTTTTTCATCAGAAGTTAAGAGAAGCTTTGATATCATTCTCAATATTAGCACATCTGTACAATTTAAAGTGTTTTTTAAAAATAAGCCATAGGTTTCTTTGCCATTTGTATTCTGTTTTTTAAAAAAATATTTAATTAATTTATTTTTAGAGAGAGGAAGAGAAATATCAATGTGTGGTTGCCTCTCACATGCCCCCTACTGGGGAGCTGCTTGCAACCCAGGCATGTGCCCTAGACTGGGAATCGAACCAGTGACCCTTTGGTTTCCAGGCTGGTGCTCAATCCACTGAGCCACACCAGCCAGGGCTGTATTCTCTTTTTTTAAAAAGGGAACTTCTTTGGATAATTAAAGCATTGTGGAGGACATTTCATTCATGAAAGGATGGAACTTTGAGTGACTATAGGTAAAAGATACTTAAAAATCACCCAATAGCAGCATTATAGCAAAACTAGCAGCAAACATGAATTACACACTTTGAAAACCAGCCAAGCAAAATGTATACCTGCTAAATCTAATTCCTTTTTTTTCTTCCTTGGAGATGTGGCCCAAACTATATCTTCTGATAGATCCAGGGGTATTGCTTTCAGCATTTATTTTGTCTTCAAAAGCCTGTATTTTAACTTGGAGCTTTTCATTGTCTTCATGTTCAGCTACTGTGAGCTTGGCTCTTTCTAGCTTCTCTGGGAATTCAATTTCAGTGTTGGTTTTTCTCCTAAAGGGATTAAAATCGTTGCATTAGATGCTGGTCACATATACCTTTCAGAAGAGCATTGATCTCTAACTGCTTTTTATTCAAAACTGAAAATATTACCTGATAAATTTTTATTAGTCATTTAACAAATATTTACTAACAATTGTGACCATTGGTCTTTGAAATTGTTTCTATTGCTTATTCTGCCAGAAGTTTAGAAACATGGATGTTTTTAACAACTTTGTATTAGAAATACTTTGAAGGATTCCGAGAATAAAAAGCAGTTTTTATGGTCATCTACTGTATTCTGTTTAGCTCTCCGAAAGTAAGGCTTTCATATAAAATTTGTGCCAGACATTTTCTAGAAAGTTTACATGCGTTGATCTGTCTGTACTGAAATTGATAGAATAAGAACATTTTAAATGGACAGCGTAAACTCATGGTTCTGTTAATTTTATACAAATCAATGTGACTCTTTCATCTTGCAAAGCAAGGAACATCTTATGTTAGATAAAAGAAGTTTTCCATGAATGATATTAATAGTTCTAAATATCTTCAATAGCAGAATTTATAAAACACTCTGTGGGTCATTAAAATTGCCTCCTTTGAGGCAGAGGCTATTTGTGGAATACCTTTGAAAGGGCAAACACAGTGCCTTACATAGATAATGTTTTTTAGGAGCTACGGATAAACTGCAGAAATAGCTCACTGGTGCTCACCAAGGTGCTGAGTGATTACAGAAATGCAGTCTGCATTTATCTTCCCTAACCCGCCTTCTCATATGAGTCTGCCTAGAGCTACTTTAATTCTTATTTATCATGTGGGGTTAGTATTAATTCTCTCTTCTTATGTATAAACACAAGGGTTAGTAATCCCTAGAAGTCTATTCATCAAGACGGCTTAATGATTCTGTTGCTTTGTTTGTGTACATTTACATGGCTCTTTTAGCATTTTTCCTAGACGTCGAGGAAAAGACCTCAAACTTACAGAAATATCCTGACTTTTGCAAACATATGACTACTTTTCCCTAAGGGCCAAAGTAAACCTGGCATAGTACTTAGGTGGGGGTGAGAAAATACATTAAAAAAAAATGGCACTGCTTTTTTAAAAAAACCAAGGCAAAAGGGCTGGTGACATTTTTTTCAGTTACGTTCCACCCATTCTTGGGCCCCGTCTCCAGTGAGCACTGGGGAAGGCTAGTTGGTAGGGTTGGACCCTGCAGCTTTTGTGGCTGGCCAAGAGAGGGATCCTGGCCTTAGGAGAGGGCTCACAGGTGGGGGTCCTCAGTGCTCAGAATCCCCTTGTTAGTCCAGCCAAGGAAGCACGTTAACAGCGCAAGCTGGGAAGAAGAGCAGATCATCCATTAGATCACCAGGACATTGTTTACTGTCCAATAAGCTATTTGCTGACAAAATTTAAATACATTTTTAAATATAATTTTATAGGCTTCCTATGGTTTTTTCATACATAAGGCAAAATTTATTACCCATACCATGCTTGACTGAAACATACATGGTTGATTTCAGGAATCGGTACCTGGGAGTAAGGGCTCATCATGAACATGCTTCCCTTCCTGACTCGTATATGATGCTGGCTGCCCACACGCAGATGGGAGGCTTGGACATCCCCCAGCCAGAAACGGTTTCACTTCCCGTTACGGATGAAGCCAAGATAGTGCCGTCATTGGATAGTATTTTACAAACCTTGATGATTACCAAGGTTAATGTTAACAGATCCAATAAGTCCTCTCAAGATGAGACATTTTGGGAGTGTTTATTTTCCATCCATTTCTCTGGTTCTTTATATTTAAAGAATGAAATGTGAGTAGGTTCTCAAAAAATCTGTTTCAGAAATTGCTATAGCTGTGGTTATCAAAACTTAAAAGTTCGTAAAGCACGAAGTCCACCCCAATATACCCATAGCAGATATTGAGTGTTACACAAATTTTTAAATCTCAGAATAGGAGAGTTGTTCAGGGAATAATTTCTCATGAATTTACTAGTTTTCTCTTTGTATGTAAAGCTCTGGGCTATAACAACAGTTGAAATAATAGTTTTATTTCAGGGTTGGGCTTGGCCGAAGGAAAGCGCCAGCAGGGTACTGGATGGAAGAGGGCGGTGGGTCCTGGCTCCCTCCCCGCCCAAGGCACAGCTTCCCCCACTGAGGCCACAGCTCGTCTTGAAGAGTGTGTAGGAGAATGTAACCTTTTTGTGTTTTTTTTTCTCAAACAATCTTCATCTCCAGTGGCTATGAGTGGTCCCAGTGATTGTCACTTATTGGTCACTGTGTGTCCGTGGGGGCCTGGAGCCAGGGGCCACTACTGTTTCTTCCCATTGAGCCCAGGTAGCTGGGAGGGAGGTTTCAGATTCCAGATCCTCTTCTTGCCATCTTATTCCCCAGCCTCCTTGGGCCCAGTGGAAGTGAGCCGTGGGGGCCCTCTGCCAGCTTTCTGAGCTGGGGCTGAAGACCGCTCCTCCAGCCCTAGTCAGGGACAAAAGCTGAAATGGTGGTCACCAGTCAAGCCTAGGAGCTGGGGCCCTGAAATCCAGGTAACCTTTGGCCTCAGGGGACACTTAGTACCCTACCAGCTGTGAGGGGCCACTGTGTCACCTGTCTGTCACTGCAGTGCCTGTGCCAGAGACAGAGAGGTGAGTCCTTCAGAGCTTCCTGGCCAGCTCGCTGCCCTGCTCTCGCCCCTCGGCTCCCTCTTTCACTCACCCTTTCCTTATTCTGGCTGATATGCCATCTCCTAATTTAAGTCTCTTCTTGTCCCTTTGGCACTGCATGAAAAAAAATAGCATTGCCTCCTCCCATATCCTCCGCCTAAAGGAACCATCAAATTTCACATGATTATAGTAAATCTTCCTAGATAATTTTATTGGATTGATCTCTGATTTTTTAAATAAAATTTTCTTACGTATGAAGATCTTTTATCTGTTGTACTCTTTATGTCAATTTCCCCATCTGTGAAATGGGGACCATAAGGCACTTAACTCATAGGGTTTCTGGGAAGATGAAATGAAGAGAACCAGGGTGAAGACCTGTTCCTAGTACAAGACAGGTGATCAGCAGACATTAGATTGTATTATTATTATTAATTGCTTTTATTATTGCTGTTGCTTTGGCATTTAATCTGCCCTGTGTGTACTTTGTGTTAATGTATGCAGAAAACATCAGTGGCTGAGACACAGGCTGAACAATATTCCATATCCCAGAGGGAAGTGACATCCCTGGAGAAGGCAATGGCATCAGACTTCAGGAGAGGACAGTCACACTGCTCCCTTTCCCAGCCCGGTCTCCCGAAACCAGGTGTTGGTTAGTAGGCCGTGGCCCAAGTGCATCAGAGCTCTGCCCGCTGGGGGCATGACTTCCTTCTCCCTCCGGCTGTCTATTGCGTGTCTTGGAGGGGACTTGGAGCTTGAGAGAAGTTACAATTTATCCCTGGATGTCCACCAAGAGGGTAGGGCAGGTGTCTCGGGGAGTTAGGGGGTAGGGTTGCCAGGGTAAATACAGGATACCCTGCCAAATTTGAATTGCAGATAAATATTTTTTTTTGAAAATTTTTAGTATGTCCCTAATGTAATATATTAAAAATGTCCTATACTGTACTAAAATGATTTTGCTGATCATAAAAATGACTTGTTCTTTGTCTAGAATTTAACCAGATGTCCTGTATTTCTATTTGTTAAATCTCGCAGCAACCCTATTCCTGGTAAGCCCTTGCTGCTTGATGGGTGGGACCTGTCTTTGTTCCCCTGTGCCCGGCCCACACAGGTCCCTGAAGTGTTTGTGGAATAAATGAACTCAGACTCCGCTGATATCTGAAGCCAGCCTGCACCCCCCACCCCCAACCTTCTGAGTTCTAGAATATGCTCATGAAGTGCTGGCCACTCTTCCTGGTCCATGGGAGGTGGTGTCATTGGATAAATATCAAACATGGAGAGAAACAAGGGGCACGAAGAGGAGCAAAGAGGCCCTTATTTGCCAAAGGGACAAATAAGAAGCGTGGAAAAGCAACAATGAAATGTCTGGGCCAGAGAAGTGGTCTCTGGTTATGAGGCTGATGACTAGAATTCTCACTGCAAAGACTTTCTATTATGCACAGTCTTTATTGTTTCCCTGATCTGGAAATTTGTGTAACACAGGAGGCAGGGGACAGGGGTAGTAATGAAGAGTCGTCAAGGCAACCAAAGCTGCAAGGTTGGCCAAGGGGAACTTTCTCTTGCTGGCCATCACTCCCCCTGCGCTGGTCACACAGCTTTCCTGGCAGGGAGTTAGGGCACGTTATGATTCCAATAGGTTGGAAGTTCAGGAAATGGTAAATACAGGATAGATACCCTGCCAAAAGTAGATAAAAGTCTGAGCTTATCATAAACATTCACTGCTTCTTCTCCTCTTGGTTTTTAAATTTTAAAGATTTGGAGAGAATTTGTTCACAAGCAAAGGCCTTTTCCAGAGATAAACTCTGCATTCCTTCTAGAGCAAGGAAATGCACTCCAAATGTGAAAAACTGGTGGAGCCATTGGTCCTGTTTGGGGTGGGGGTCAGTGGGTTGGGGTTATTATTTCTATTTCATTTGTCACTTCTAACTCCAGAAGTAATTTTATGGAAACCTTTGTCAGAGTTCTATAATCCCCTAAATATTAACTTGGCTTTAACTCAACACACCACATTACAAGGGGCTCAGATGATTTCCAGTCTGAATGATTTCTGGTCTCTGTTGCCAAAGTCAAGTTTTTAGAAATACCTCTAGGGATGCCTGGGGGAGGCCTAATTACCTCCCCCTGTGTGAGCAGGACTCCCCTTAGAAACAAATTGGTCCTTGGGCAGCTTTCTGCTCTCACTAAGCTGGGAGACGAGACTGTAAAGCTGGCAGGCGTAGAGAGATTGGCAGCCTCCCTTCCTGGCTCCTTAATCAAAGAAAAATACTACTAGTTAGTGTTTGATGAACTTGGCTTACGGTCCCATGTCCAGGATATGCACTCCTGCAAAGTTAACCTTGTTAAAAGAGAAGTGGGAGGATGTAATGGATCAAATCCTCTTGAAAGCCCTCAAGTCCCAGGATGCTACGCTCATTATTCTTCAACAATTTCTTGGGTCATCAGTCATCACAACAATGACAAGGACGATCCCCCTGACCACAGTGCTATTGTCTGTTTTGGGATTACAGTGAGTGATGCTGCTGGACCACTACACTCACATACTAAAGAAAAGGACAATGGTAAGTCTAGGCTCTCAGCATTCTATCCTGGCTCAGACCTGCTTGATGGGCAAAAGCAGAAACCAGCAGGAGCCCACTGATATATGGGCACCAGAATGTGGGCATGCCACAGGAAGAACTTTGCTCAAATGAACTGACTATGGTTTATTTCATTCACACAAGGTTTTCAAAAGGGGGTTCAAAAAGAGATGGTTGTGGGGAGAAGAACTGAACATGGCTTTACAGGGAAAGGTCCTGGGTTCAGGACTCCAGTATCCTGTTTGTCAGGGATGTGGCAAAGCTCTTTAAGACTCCGCGTGCCATTATTGTCATTGAACAAGGGGATTAGTGACACTGCATCACTAGATGGTTGAAAGTGTTATGTGAGACAGTGGACTTGACTGTGTAGCCTATACAGAATGAGCATGAAGAAGTCAAAAACCTGGGTGGCTGTAGCCCGGTGTGGACATTTGGTTTGTCTACAGTGGTTTGTCCTAGTGACACCAAACCTGGAAGATGAGCTGCTTCTGCTCAAAACCAGGGAGGCCTTTCTAGTCGCTCACACCACTGCGGCCTCCTCCCTGCTGCAGCCCACACTGCGGAGTGTGGACTAGAGGACAGGGATCCTCCCTACTGGGCGAGCATACAAGAACTGGGGTGTGGAAAGAGCTGATTTTTAAATCTCTCTCCTTCATGTATAAATTCTGAGCAACTGCAAACATAGAGAATTCCAATTAGAATAAAAGTTTAAAAGCTCTGATATGAGGGAATACCCACTCAAGTGTGGATGCTGTTATTTGCTCACTTTTCGTTCCACTGCCATGAGGGGGATAGGACATGGAAAACAACGACCCAGAAGTGCAGAGCCCCTGCCCTTGCTACTCAAAGTGGAGGCGCTGGACATCAGCATGACCTTGGAGGTTGTTGGAGATGCAGAATCTCAGGTTCTGCCCGAGGCCTACTAAATCAAATTGAGCATCTTATCACAATCATCAGGTGTCCCACTGGCACATGCAAGTTTGAGAAGTACCAGCCCAGATGATAAAAATCCCAGAATCTGAACTGGACTGGGGTAAAGGAATTTTTTCCTTGATCAAGCAAGGCACCTAAGGATTTCATTCGTTCTGCTGGGAGGTGAGACTTTAAACAACGTGGGCAGTATTCGGAGGTGGTGCATGGTAAACTGAATGCAGTTACCAGTCCGTAGCTTTGTCATCCTTAAGACTTTCAGGTCTTGTCAGTTTTGAGGTAAAGGTATCTTGTCAGTTTTTGCCCCTGACAAACACTGGTTCGGCTGTCCCCCAGATCTCTAGTCGAGATCTCTGAGACGAGAATGGGCAGACTGGATGAACAGTGGCCTGAACAGAAGGCCGCTGGATCCTGCCGAGTGGCCATGTGGATGTGGCACAAGTCACAAGAGCACCTGTAAGTTGTAAAGGGGTATAAAAAAGTAGTAACCAGGGGTGAGAACTGTAAAAACAGTATTTCCTAGCCTCACTTTACAGTCTGGGAACATGAGCCGGTGGCAGGGGCTGGTTGTGGGGGTTGAGGTGGCGGCATCTGCATAAAAATGAACACTGGGCCTGGGAAGGGCAAAAGTTCGCATGTGGCACTATCCAGCTTTTGAGGCTGAAGAGCAGGAAAATGGCTAACTTTTCCTCTGTGGTACGTGTTTTCATAAACTCCACCCCAGATATGACATCCTACCTTATTTTTAATAGGTAGAATAGCTACCCAGAAGTGGAGAAATACAGTCAAGCACACTGATGACTGAGCTGGAGTAGAACTCTACACATGACCCTGTGTGTGTGGACGATTCCTAGTCCACCTAGAATTCAGCATGTACCTGTTGCAAAATCTAGCTGACAGCCTTCAGGCTGCCACCTCCTAAACAGTCCACCTTTCGCCTGATAATAAATGTGAATACCATTAACAACGGTTTTTCCTCAGCTGAGCCATTCCACAATAGCTGTATCTAAATCATGGCTGGTGTGTTGTGTGTTCATTACCTTTCACTTACTAAATCTCTTTCTTTAGGTCCCAAAGGAAAGTTTGGGGAGCAAAATATTAATTATTAAAGCAAGTTCTGAGATTTTTCCAGGCTCGGCTGCATTTTCCAGGCTCGGCTGCATCTGATACAATGCTTCTCAAACACTCGTCTTTTGTTTTTTTAATTTTTGTATGTCAAGGGCCAATATTTTTGTGAAAGACAGTAAAAGAAAAAAAAAAAAAAGAAAGACATTTTATTACCAGAGAAATAAAATGGGTGAAATAAAGACATGGTTCACGCATTGGGGTGTTGCAGCAATGCCAAACTGCTACAGAAGTTCTAAACTCTTATTTTCAAACTCTGTGATAATCTTGGTGTGGGATAGTAAGGGAACAGTCTGCAGATGGGCGCTGGTTCACAAGCTACACTTTAAGTAGCTGTGGCCTAAGGGACATGTAAAGTGAGATCCTCTACTCTAATGCCCACCTAAGCAGGGTACTGATGCTGTAATATTTTCTGAGGGCTTTCTATGCACAAGGCGCTCTCTGTTCTAGTCTGCTACGTGTATTGCTTCTCCCATAACCCAGTGGGGCGGGCCTTATTACTCTCTCCATTTACAGGTGGAGAAGCTGAAGCCCAGAGATGTCAAGTAACTTACTGAAGGTCAACCAGCAAACCCAGCATGATACTCTGCCTCCGGAGCAGCATTAAACTCTGCTTCACAGCCTTCTCCCACTACCTCTCAGTAGGTGTTTGGTTAAGGTGACATCTGAATCTACTTCGTGAATAAATAATACTTATGGCACAGGTGGCAAACACAAGGCCCACGGACTGAATTCAGTCCTCCACCTTGTGTTATCTGGCCCAGCACCTTGTTTCTACCCAGTGGCAGTGCTGAGCTCCTTGCCCCTAGTCAAGGAAAAGTTACATTTATACAGTCCTAAAATTATATTTGGCCCTTTGAAGGCAACCACAAGACTGATGTGGCCCCCAGTAAAATGAGTTTGACACCTTGACTTACGCTATTGGTGATAGTGCGGTAACCAACCAGAATTATTTTACCTTAATATCTCTGAATAACATCTTATAGGAACGGACACCAGAACAGAACTGACATCTAATCATGGAGCAATGCTTCACAGTGATCTGAAACATGAATTCTGGCATCCCCTTCACCCAAACCTGAAAAGGTGCTCAAAACCCAGGAAATGTCACACAAATAGCATCCTCAGAGTTCAATTATGATTGGTACCAAAAAGGAACAAGGAGCATCGGGGAACCAAAATAGCAAAGAGCTAGGTCACGGGGTCGAGTAAGAACTGTTTTAGCCTCAGCTGTCACCTCTCTACAGCGGCTGGAAGGGTCAAGTGCCTCTCACCTCTCTCCCACAGCACAGTCTTTCCTTTCCTCCAGGCTAAAGCTTTGGTGTTCCTGTCTCATGTGTAATGGGAAACCAAGCCACAGGAGCTTGATGAAACGCTGTTCTCCTCTTCGGGTGTCTCATATTTTGAACACTGCTGTGTTACAGGAAAGGGGCCTGATTCCCCTGGAAAAGCTGTAACTGTGCCACTCACCCTCCTGGCAGGGCTGCCCTGCCCCCAACCCCAGCCCTCTGTGTCCACACTTGCACAGTCAGCCCCTCTGGGGTCTCACACTTCCTGGGCTTCCTTCATTGTCTCCGAAGCTGGTAATGATGTCTCCCACCTATATCTCTTGCTGAATTCCTGAAATACCTTTATAGACTTCACATCACCATAAATGCTGCTTTAAGGAAGGACAAATGGTGGAGTAAATGAACAACAGATGGAACGTAAATGGTACCACATGTCAGACTTAACCTCTTTAGTAAGAAGAGGGGCAAAACCCCCAAACCTTTCCTTCCTTCCCTGTGCAGGAAGAAGTAACAATAGGCACAGCTACTGCCGCAAATGACTGTTATGATGTTCCTTTTATACAAGTGACCAGCTTAGACGTCTCTAGAGTAGGAAGACATACATATTATTTATTAAAACTCAGGTTACCTTGGTGGGGTGAAATTTCATTTAGCTTTTTCTAAGCAGGGGGCAGTGCTGACCAGAACGTCGTATGTTTTTAATTATGCTCCCGAACCTCCTCGTGTACGTTCCCTGAGCCAACAGTTCCTTGCAAAGAATCAATATCTCTTTGTATAAACACATCTTGCCTAAAAAAGGTGGAGTTCTTGTAAGCACTTTTAAGACTATTTTCTTTCCATTGAGCAAATGTTCTGCATATTAGCTTCCTCAAGTCTGGGGACACTGGAGAGGCACAGGAAAGATATCTAACACTCAAGGCAGCACCGTGAGTGTGGGCAAATGGGGGAGCAGTTTGAGTGGTCGTAAGCTGAGAACAGAAGGTCTCTGTGGGCAGGGGTGAGGGGGGAAGACCTAACTAGCAAGTGGAAGCAAACTGGAGTCTTGGAGAAGGGCAGCCTTCAGTGGGAAGAGAGGCACAAAAAGGGCTTTCTAATAATAAAGGTAATAATAAAGGTTAGTGGGGTACTACTTTCAGAAGGAAAAGGCAAAAGTCACCTTTAACTTCCTTTAAATTCCTTTGAATTATCCATGATGTACTGTGGCCACTGTACATCTCACCCGCCCCTAGATTTGGGCTCCATTGAACTACACTGTAGGAGGGAAGGAAAGGAAACTCCATGAGCTTGCATCTGGGTATTTACACCATTGCCTGCCAAGAACTATCATGGACTTAGAGGGGAGTAGGAATTGGGTAGAGAATTTTATTTTATTTTTGCCTGTCTTCAAGGTTTACTCCATTATGCCTCTGTAATCCTTACATATATTTAGAGACTTTCTTGCTGTGAAGATTAAGCAATATAACAGTAAATGATCCCAGCATGGAATCTGTCATGTGGTGGGAGCTAGTTAAAAGCTTGATCAGCCCTGACCCATGTGGCTCTGTTGGGTATCCTCATGCAAAGCAAAAGGTTGGCAGTTTGATTCCCAGTCAGGGCACATGTCTGGGTTGAGGGTTCAGGCCGTAGTTGGGGTGCATTCCAGAGGCAACCTATAGATGTTTCTCTCTCATATGGATGCTTCTCTCCCTCTCTTTCTCCCTCCCTCCCTCCACTGCTCTCTAAAAATAAATAAAATCTTATTTAAAAAAAAACTTGATCAGACCACCAGACACAGTCTTCCTTGCAAAATTATACAGAAACACTTGACCCCCTGCTCTCTGCAACTTCTGTTGTGGACTCAGCACAGAGACATCATTCTTAAGCTCTTGGACGGTGTATTCAGGGACTGCATATGACCCAGAGTTAGGTTCTGATGTGGCTCCCAGGGTGTCAGGATGGCAACTCTGGAGTGACAAGTCGCAAAGGGTCTCACATCTTGCAAAGAGTCTTTGCAGACCACGTTGCTTGTCTGTACATTAGGGCCATACATCAGCTCAGATCCCTGGCTCTCCCTTGTCATCCTCTTCTTTATGTTCATTGCATGGAACTTAGGATAAACCAAAATGCTGGGGCTACTCCAAGGAGGGCAGATTTCCTGGAGCCCTTCTCCTGTGAACATGATCTCCTTCATTCTGTTTTCCATTCATTCTCTCCCACAGAAAGTTTTATTTCTTTCCCTCCATCTGTCATCTCTTTCCATGTATACCAAAATCAGATTTGCCCTACCTAATTGATTTTGACTATAATTTACTTTTTATTCTCCTTCCCACTCCCCATCCCAGGCATGATTCTTAAAAACAAAAAATAAACACAAAATCTCACCACTACTACCACCATCACCACCAAAATAACAAAAAAAACATACCCCTCATTTAACAGAGCCAGAGGTTTGGAAAAGTTTTCATCACACGCTTTGTGTTAAAAATTTTCTTATAAACAACTTTTTCTTTTATGACTTTGATGACTTTGGCTAAGGGGTGAAAGGTGGATCTGAGGAAACTGTCACCTTGCTCCTCAAGTCTCCACTGTGGCCTTGGACTTGAGGCTCCACAGGGACCCTTCCTGCTCTATCTCTTCTTTCCCCCTTGTACCTTTTTCTATTGCCATCCTTTCTCCTTACTGTTTCTCATTTCTCCTATTTGCTTCCCACCCCTGCCTTCTTTCCACAATTTCCACCCCTCAAAGTTTCCATCCCCAACTGGGGCCTGAGCCGAACCTCCTACTAAGACCACCTATGACAAATTGTCCCCAACTCCGATGATGCCTGATTAGAGCAGCCTCCCTGGCGCCACATGCACTTGGCAAAGGCAACTTCCAGTCTCCAGTCATTGGATGCTCAGCCAGCACACAGTTGCCAGAAGTCACCTTCTCCTTCCCCAGCTTCCCCTGGGTCCTGGCAGGCAAATACTTCGATGGATAGTGGCTGCCCAGAAGGCTACTGAAGGCTCACACAGTCTCAAATGTTATCAACATTTCCCCCTATTTCAACACATTGTTTTAATCCACAATTGCTGTTATCCCCCTTCTGGTTCTCTGGAATTAATTTGAAAATCTAAACGTGTCCTGTTCTTCAGCCTCTGTTGGTTTATTATTTAGGTAGAAACATTTTTTCCTTCTAAAACACAGGAACAAGAAAGGTGCAAGTGTACTTACCTGATGCATTTAGTAAAGCTCGCCCAATTCATTCAGAGTAATTTGGACAAAGAAGGCTCCTATCTGCTTCAGTTTTTCCTTCTCTCTAGGATGCTAATTGTTTTTCTTTCGATAATCTTGTAGTTTTGGCCTGAAGTCTAAAATCTGGCCTGCTGGGCTGTGTGTCAGATTTGTAAATTAGATGACATCTGTTTTGAATTTTATCATCTTTAATTTTCTTTTAAGCTCTCTTCACTTATTTATTTCCTCTCCAGTTGTAAGGATCAGACTTTGCTGGACACTTTAGACAAAAGTGTTGACCTTTCTGTGTTGGGGGGCATGGATTAAAATTACTGAAGCTAAATGGTCACAATGAAAGCTATTCAGGGAAAAGATGTTGGGAGAGAAACCTTAGCAACCAGCCCAGAGAGGATGAGCAGTCAATACAAAAGGCTGGCTGTCCACACGAGCATTCTGAAGTTCCCACCGAATAATTATCATTGATTAGAAGGAGATTGACAGGGAGGATTGAACTGTGTGAAGTATTTTGATTTAAAGAGGTTGAGGTGGTGGCAGTGGCAGTGGTGGTAGTATGTGAGGTGACTACTGACCTTCTATCTCTTCACATTTAATTTTCCTAAAAAATAATAAAGTCAGGAGAAACTTAAATGCATTCTCATACACAAAGACTCATATTTTGATAGGGAGACCTTGTTTTTTCCCTCCTATCTACACATACCTCCTAAATTCTTCTTTTCATGGGGAAATTGTCTATTGCTTATTGGATTGGGCTTACTTATTAAGGATTAATTTTCCTGTTATAATGTCTAATGTAGAACATGTTTTCCCTTTATATAAACCTTTTTCACGCATATAATCTCACAGATGTCAGTTGGCCTCTTGCAACTTTGCATTTGTAGAGGCAACAGAGAATGGGTTAACGGCTGGCCAGAACGTGTGCCTAGTTTTCCCATCAGATGCACGTGTCAGTCATCACTGGCAGAAGAAATAACAGGCCGGCTGTGCACCAAACACAAAATGGCTCCCCCAAACACCAGCTGTAGAAACTCTAAACAAAATTTCCAAAACCACACCATGAAAATTGGCCAGCAGTGAATTGTGCTTGCATATAAATGACAAATCATGCCTTCATGAGGCTGGGTCTGGATTTCTTGGATGCTGCTGTGTTTGGGCTATTGCTAGGCAGGTCATAGGTCTGTGAAAAATGCTATTTTTGAATGTAATAAATATATAGCAGTGGTTTTCAACTAGGGGCAATTTAGTAATGTCTGGAGACATCTGTGGTTGTCACAACTGAAAGAGAGGGTTGCTACTAGCATGTAGTGGGCAGGGGCTGGTTGTGCTGGTACATATTCTATAACGCACAAGACAGCTTCACAACCAAGAATTAATTAGCCTGAATTGTAACAGTATCAAACCTAGAAACCCTGGTATGTAGGCCTCTACAACGAACAAGGCGACAATAGATTTTTATGCGCTCAATCAAAACTGTGGTGTTGAAAGAAAAAGGTACTTTCATGTTGTCTTCCTTGGATGAGCAACTACTGTTGACTTTGATGACCGTTTTGGCCAGATAGTATTCTCTGTTGCAGAGTGTGCTAAAAGACCCTTCCAGGTTGGCTTGCCTCCTGCTGCTTCTTTTCTTGGTTATCAGCACCCTCTTCCAAGTGTATTCAGTCACTCAAACTAGTATCTCTGGGTTTTCATCCACTCTTCTCCCCGTTCTCCTCACCATACATCTTACTCGTGATCAACCCCTCATAATCCTGAGCTCTCTCATTATAATGATCTACCCTGACTTCTTAAGTTCCCCACCACCAACCACAATTGAAGGAGCCTATTGTTAAGTTTCCAGCACTAGCATCCTGGCCACTCTCACCCTCTTGCCAGCCTGTTCATTCAGTGCTCCACAATGTTAGCTACTTCATTCACCTGGTCCTTTGGAGAGAAAAATATTCAAGTGCTTACTATCTGTTAATTACTGTGTGAGGAGCTGTGATCATTCCCCAGATTAAAACTTTCCAAGCTTCCACATTGTTGACAGGACAAACTCCTTGCTTCTTGACACAGTGTGTAAGACTTCTGATAGTCTGCATTTGACCTAACTTTTCAGCTTACTCTCCTATCCTAGACTGACGACCTGGAACCAGTCACATTGAACAAATTGTTTTTGCTTAGTCCAGGACACACACTCTTAAGCTGTTTTATGCTTGCATGTGAGGAGTGTCCTTTCTATTTGCAGTGTTCTTTCTACTCCTATCTGGGGTACTCTCATCCATCCTGTGCAATCATATACGTAGCACATGGTCCCTACACAGTAAACATGGAATGAACTTAAATTTCATCTTCTCTGTGAAACACTCTTCAATTGCCTGGCTGTTGGCCAGTACGCCTCTCATGCTCCATAGCTCATTGTATGTACTTCTGTGAAAGCCCTGTCACATGCCCTGACTGTGAACCCCTTAAGTGATGGTGTTTGAAAGCACCCCATATTTAGATAAAGTTCTTGTGAGTGTCATAATTTACTGAGAAGTCACTCTAGGTTGAGATAGTATGTCTGGCTTTCTTTAGAAAGCTTGAAGCCTACAAATGAAAGTGTAGAAGGCATCTATTTTATGCCTCCATGAGTTCACGACAGGTTCCTGAGTCCACAGTAATTCCTGCTCACCTGCCACTTCTGGGCTTGGTGGTTTCCAGTTGTCGGGTAAGGAGCTTGGCAATGGCAGTGAAGCTGTTGCTCATGCGAAAGATGTCTCTGCTCTGAGGACCCAGGATGGAGGAGAATGTGTCTGTGATGCTCTTAATCTCCAGCAGGAGAATGTGGTGAAACGAGTGCTCCATGCTGGCCAGCTGACTCACCAGGAATGGCAGGCAGCTCCTGGCTCTCTCCTGCCAGGAACAATGAAGAACATGTGCAAGCATTGGTAGGAAGGTAAAGCGCGACAGCCACTATGGAAAACAGTGCAGAGATTCCTCAAGAAATTAAAAATAGAACTACCATATGATCCAGTAATCCCACTTCTGGGAATGCACACCCCTCCCCCCAAATGACATCATTATCTGGAAGAGATAGCTGCACTCCTATGTTCACTGTAGCGATACTCACAGTACCCAAGACTTGTAAAAGTCCGTTGACACATGAATGGTTAAAGAAAACGTAATACTGAATATATACATACATACATATACATATATATATACATATGTATATATATATAATTGGAATATTATTCAGCCATAAAAAGAAGGACATCCTGACGTTTGCACAACATGGATGAACCTGGGGGCACTATGCTAAGTAAAATAAACCAGACAGAGAAGCACAAATACCACATGCTGTCACTTTTCATGCAGAATCTGAAACAAACAAACACTCACACAAACTGAGATGAGAAAAGGGGTTGCCGGGGGCCGAGGATGGGGGAAATAGGGAGAATAAAAGGGTACAAACATAGTTGTAGGATAACATTCTCTGAGGACCAAATGCATAGCATGGTGTCTATAGTTGATAACACTGTACTGTGCAATTGAAGTTTCCTGAAACATGTGAGGTGATGGGTGTGTTCATTAACCCAGCAGGGGAATCATCTCACAATGTGTGTGTATATCAAGTCATCACATTGTACACCTTAAATATCTTATAATTTAACTTGTCCATTATGCCACAACAAATTGGGGGTAGAAAGAACAATGAAGAACCAAGGTCTACATTTTGAAAGAAAATCAGGGTCTCACGACCTGCAGATGCCAATTCTGTGGCAGTTTACTTAGAGAGTTAGCTGAAGCTAAAGAGTAAGTTTCATTCATTGTGCTTCTAAATTGGCTTCTTTGAGGTTTAAAATTTTTCCTGACCTCCAGGAAAACTTTTTAAAATAAAACCTTTTCCCTGTTACTCCTTTCTTATAAATATGTAAATATAGTCATTAATCTATTTTGCCAAGTCCAAACCTCTCAACCACCATTAATAATCTCACCCCACACATCTGCCTTTCCCAACTTTGTGTTCTTCTCCGGCCCGTCTCCAAGCCTGTGACTCACTGACTCTGTCTGCACAGGGGAGGCCTGGTCAATGGTACCCCTGATCCATCCATCTGTCCCGTGATGCCATGCATCAAACCAGTGTCCAAAGTTTACCTCCTCTCCACAAGGCACACTAACTCATTCGTTTACTTTAAGAATCTTTCAACACGTTCCAGAGCTTATGCGCTTGGTCAAGTGAGTAGATTGTATTACGTAGCTTTAATCAGGCAAACTCTCCTAAGTGGCCTGAAGGAAACTAAAGATGAACGACAACAGAAACAGTGCAGTCATGAGTGAATACCAAGAAAGTGGCTTAGCAAACATATGCTTTATCCCCATCAAAACTCCTCATCATCCATATTAGGAGGGGACATAATTTAATCAAATATGACTAGGGCTTATTCAAAACTTGGTTTCAATGATCAAGAAGGTCATTTGAAATATAGATGTGTGCTCAATATAAATAATGATATACCGTTAATAAATAAATAAAAGTAATTTAAAACATGGCTTATTTCATTTTTAATTCCTTTTTAAAAATCTGATTTTTATGGATTTAAAATTATAATGTTAGTGTAACAGAAAATATGTATAATTATGAGTAAATATATGCATTGGAAGTTGATGCTCAAAGTCCTTTTAAGTGATAGATGTATAGGTTGAAATTACTCTTCTAACCAGGAATTCCCTTTTATCCCTTGTTCTAGCATTTGAATCCTTAATGTATTTCAAGATGTAATTCCTGTCAACTACTGTCCTGTCTCCTCCATGAAGCTTCCCCCAATGACCTCTGCTATCTGAATTTTCACTGCATCATAGACTGTTTCAAGGCAATCTTACTTAGCACTGGATCATTTGTTTACACTTGCCTTTATTCAGTGACCAAACAGGTGTTGCATGCCTCTAATATGCCTGTGCTGGACTCTAGATCTCCGAGGTAAGTGAGAATTGGTCTCTGCCTTAGGGGCCTTCAATCCTCCTTTCATTTATAATTCTCTAATGGTTACATGTACCAGTCAAGTCTCCTCAAGGGGCTACTTCTCGAACATCAATCATCTGCCTGGCACAGAACTGAGCTATAGAGTCCATACCCGGTATCTCAGTTGATTGATTTAAGCAAACTTCCATGTCAAAATATGACCTGACAAATAGAGTATGGAGATGCAAAAGAACCTGTACTTTACAAGAAATATTTATTACAGAACAGAATCAAGCAGTAAAGTTCCCTGCTCCTTAATACTTAACTTGACTTTCAGAGACTCCATTACACTGGAACATCTTTGGGGGGAAGTAGAGTACAAAGCTCAACAGTTAATTGAAGAGATAGCTATTCATTTAAGGATAAAGATATCAGATGAATGAAAAATAGGAGCAACAGAACAAGCTCCTGACAGCCTGTTTTGTATTTGTCTCATACAATTGCCCTGTTGCAGAAAGACATGTAAGTGCTCTTCAGACATACGTATACACATAGATACCTCCATATAGTTGCTTTCATTCGTGCAAAGCTCCATGTGTGAATACATGGCATGCAATGCATCGCAGGGACATTTTCTATTTTCCATTTAAAGGCAAAACCTGGATGTGGGTTCCCTACTATATGCCTGCCACTGTTGTAGAACAGCATTGAAGAAAAAGAATGAAAATACCTGCCATTGTAATGAGGCAGCAGATAATAAACAGAATGCACATGAAAAATATATAGCATGTTGGATGGAGAAGTGAGCCTAAAAAAAAGGGGGCAGGACTGGGAGTCCCAGGTAGGGTGTCAATGTTAATTAGTGTAGTCAGGTCAGATCTCAAAGAGAAGGTGGCACATGAATTTACAAGGCATCAGAATCTAAACTCAACATTCTCAGTAGCCATAGAGGTTAACTACAGTAAATGTCACCCTGGCTGATACAGGGAGGACAGAAGATGTGAGAACTGGGGCACAGGAGAGGTGACATTTTCTTACTGAGAGCATAATTTCGAATTTCAAGTAACTTCTTCAGCTTCTGATTCAGATTCCTCTCTAACAACTTTTTTGCATGATGTCACAAACATTTCATTTGCTTTATCTAAGTGTTACTGTGGTTTCATTAAGAATTCTTCTCATTGTAAAAATTAGCAAGCCCTTTCTTTAAAGCATTCTTCTTTTTACAGGTAAAGATGGCTGTGTGGGTATTTGCTGAAATCAACACAATTCTGGATGATCTTCTGGCGGCCAAAATGAGCCGAAGGGAAAATTAATCACAGTGCAGGAACAAGAAAAATCATCGCTCTGGAACTAACATATGAAACCAAGCCAAATTCACATGTTTTTTTCTGAAAGCTTGGAACATGTCCATGTACCTCTCAGGGGTAACAGATATAATTTTGGATTCGAAAGTGTGATGTTAGGGTAGAAAGGGGTTGGAAGGTCCTGATTTCTTTCTTGGCTACGGAGCCAGTGACTGCATTCTTCAGTCACCCCACTGCGGGGACAGGGTCAGCAGCACCTGGATGCCTTAATTGCAGGCCTGACCTCATCCCCTCTGACATAAATTAATTATTTATTATTCAAATAATAATAGCTGACCCACAGAGAGCACTTAATCTAGGTGACAAGTCTATTGTACATATGTTTAATGTATTTACTCATGTTTTTCTCCCAATATGACTAGGAGGTAAGTCCTGTGATCAGCGATATTCTGAAAGGGGGAAACTTGGGCATAGGTAGAAGGCTAACTTGCTCCAAGTCACACTGCCCTCTCCGTTTCTGCAGCCGTGTCCTCATGGGCTGTGCCCTAGCCCCTCCTGTCAACAATTCCAACCCACCCATGCACGTTTTCCACTCCTTTTTTCTGTGTCTTATTTGTGATCAGTTATGCGGTCCCTTCACTTAGTGATTTTTGATTTAGCGATATAAACACTATAAATACTTTGTGAATACAAAATAGCCCAGCAGTTCTCAAACTATTTGGTTACAGGACTCCTTTGCTCTCTTAAAAATATAGAAGAACCCAAGGAGTTTCTGTTTATCTGAATTATACTTATTGAAGATAAAATTGACAAATTAAAAAATATATATATGTGGAGACATTTTCAGTTTTTACAGCTGGGGAATGGGAGGAAGGGCTTGTATTGGGAATCTAGTGGATAGAGGCCAGAGATGGTGCTAAACATCACTTTGTGACCAAGGCTGAGAAACCCCAATTTATGTGAAACTGGCTTCTTGTTTCCTCCTACGAGTACGTGGAGGTGAAGAATACAGCTATGAGTATATTTGGGTTCTATTGCCTTGATCTGTGCTAAGGCACTAACAGGTTTACCCATCATTGTGTTTCTTTCAGTGCAAATGTTAATACAGTGAAAAAGGTCAACGAAGGACGAATGTTACGTTATTGGGCTGATGGATCGCACTGAGAATTGGTGAACTGAAATCGAGTGTCAGCAAACTTTTCTGTAAAGGACCAGATAGTAAACATTTTTGGCTTCATGGGCTATATGGTCTTTGCTGTGGGAAAACACCTCCAGACAATAAGTAAATACATACAAATGGCTGGGTGTGGCCCACCCAGGCATTAATTTGCTGACCCCTGAGCTAGATGATATGCCTGCAAAATTGCCTTGGCCATTCCATTCATTTTTATCAGTTTGTTTGCTTTTATTTTTAAAATACTGCCACTCTTATCTTATAAACTCCTTTGTTATTCTTTGTCAGGATAACAGAATGGAACTCAGAAAGTAGCCAAAAATGAAAGTGGGGGTGCTTGGTTATGATGACAATAATTTCCCTCTCTTAAGCATCCACTATGTACCAGGTACTTGGCACACGCTTCCCCACTTAACCCTCACAACAGCCTTGCAAAATAAATATCAGGGTGAGTATTGATGTCGAGACGTCCAATCACTTGACCAAGATTGCACAGGAGATAGAGCCGTAGTGACAGAGCAAGACTGAAGGAAGACCTGCCTGATTCCAGAGTCTGAACGTTTCCACTTGGCCTGGGCTGACAAAGACCGCTTGGCACAGCCCTGTATGCCGCGACCTTCCTCTCTCTCTCTTGCACCCACCGCAGCATCACCAGTCAATCACAGTGCTCTTCTCCACTGGACTTTCCTGAGACCCTTCCTCAACACGATTCTCCTAGACAGCGGTTCTCTACCCTGGCTGCACATTGAAACCACCTAGGCAGCTATGCAGAACAATTCTAATGTCTGCAACTCTTCACCCTCTTTCTTATATAATTTCATCGAATTGGGTGTGGTCCAGGCAAAGGAATTTTTAAACCTCCCAGATAATTCTGATGGGCAGCCAGGGTGGAGAATGACTGGTCTATACAGAGGTGGGCAAAAGTAGGTTTACAGTTGTGAGCATGGGGAAACAAGAGAGTTTATTCTTGTAAGATTATTTATGTATTATAGTATTTATCATTATTAACCTATTTTTGCCCACCCCTATATAGAGTCCCAAAATTCTAAAATTTTGAGAATTTGCTGATTTAGGAAGCGTGGATTTGGCCCTAAAATCTATACTTTTTTCTCTTCTATCCTTTATCAATTTAAAAATGAGTGATAGAATATAACATATTTAGCTGACTGCATGGAAATATTTTATCCAGCATTTATTATTCTCACTTTTTTATTGTCTCTTATGGCTTTTTAAATTTTTCTTAGCTTAAAATGTTTTTAATTGGGGAGGAAAATTACATTAAAATGTCTTTTTTAGTGCAAAGGAAACCCTGTATCCACCAACTGTGACAAGATTATAAAATATATTTTACTTTTTTAAAGCAACCTCACCTGTCAATTATTTTATTTTATTTTATTTATTGTTGTTCAAGTACAGTTTTCTGCCTTTTACTCCCATCCCAGCCCCCGCCCCCCAGCCCTCCCCATCTCCCTCCTGTTTCCACCCTCCTTGTTTTTGTCCATGGCTCCTACCCTTTGCAACAGTGTGGATGGATTGGAAAGCATTATGCTAAGCGAAATAAGTAGGTGGTGAAAGAGAAATACCATATGATCTCACCTTTAACAGGAACCTAATCAACAAAACAAACAAACAAGCAAAATAGAACCAAAGGCACTGAAATAGAGAACAGGCTGACAGTGACCAGAGGCGAAGGGAAGGGAATTTCAGGGGATAAGGAGAAGGGTTTGCAGGAACAAGTATAAAGGACACATGGCTTTTTAAATTTTATAACGACAAAATCATTGTATCTCTCTGTTGTTCAACTCTTTGAAGCCTCCACATACCAGAGTCACCTGTGAAGGCCCTTAGAAACATAAATCAAACGTCAGTGTTTTCTCAACAGTCTGTCAGCTTCTTTCCGTAGGAGCCCCCGGAAGCCTGAGTGCACCAGTGGAGCTTAGATCCTGTGGGGTGTGATGTATTTGCTCCTTGAGTCTCTTTATTAATGGTGGTGGGGTTACTAGCTCCAGAGCAGAAGTTGAGGGGTTTGTATGGCTCTATCTCCCCACCCCAATTCTTCAGCTTTGAGACTTTCTGGAGTAGGGGAACTAATTCTTTTCAATGTGTCCTGGGATTTCTCCAGTTTTAGCATTGAAAGCTCCTCATCCCAGGAGAGCCCTCAATCAAAGACAAATTGAAACAGTTGGTCACCCTGCTGACTTCTGTGAGTAGGTGGGAGATTACTTCACCTTAGACCACTCTGCTCAGTAGACTTGCATTGCCGGTGACCATGATGATGTATCGTCCCTGTCTCTCCCCCTCTGTGTGTGTGTTCACACACATAGTCACTTATCATTGTTCATGGCAGTTATGCTCTAAAAAGTCACTTTGAACACTGAGTTAGTAAACATGGAGGCATTGCTTCTAGGAGAAATATAGGAATACATTCCTGCAAGCCTCTGGTCATACATTTTTATCAACTTATTAACACAAAATCTTGTTTTATGTATTTCCATTTATGTTGTTAATTCATTATGTTGTTAATTCATTAAAATTGAACTCAGAGCCAGCACATGAACGACGCATATGTTATCACATGAATTTTCTCCACAAGGCACATCACAGCCTTCTTGCCCCTAAGAACACTAGACAGCACTTTAACACTACATTTGGGGGACATTTTAAACAGTGAAATCACTGACAAAAAGCACAAAAATCAGAAAAAATGTGGCACTAAATAGGCCCCCCAAACAACAGACACTTGTTTACAAAAAGAGCTGAAACAAGAAGGCGGGACCTTGACTTGTTCGACCTCAGCTGGGAACCAGTGCGGTGTGCAACTCAGATTTTTGGCTGCTCTGTGCATGCTTGTGAATGGCCTCAGAAGTGTCTCAAGTATTGATTTGGGGTTACAAACGCACTCTAGTGAGTAGGTGAATTTTCAAATATGAAATCTGTGAGGCGGATAGAAAGATAGATAGATCAATCAATTAATCTCAGATCTTTGTGGATATCCTATAAAAGAAATATCTGCTTTTATCTTTGTTGGTCAGAGTTGAAAGACATTCCAAACTGAAAAGTGGTTATCTACAGAGAAGAAAGATATTCTAAACTGTTAAGACATGACTTTGCATCAAGCCATTACTATCATGTTAAGTTGAACTTCCCCGAGGTCGGATGGAGTCTGGTTTGAGTTTAAGTCTCCAGCACGTTTCCTAGCTGGTCTTTCCCTCTACTTTCCACTGTGGGCAGATTCTCTCATTGGCTTTAAACTGAGACTTTCTTTCCTTAGCAAGTCACTACACACTCGTCCCTCAGTATTTGTAGGGGATTTGTTTCAAGATACCCTGCAGATACCAAAATCCGAGAACATTAATATATATAAAATGGTGTAGTATTTGCATATAACCTATGCAATCCTCCTATATACTTTAAATCACCTCTAGATTACCTTATACCATGGAAATGCTACGTAAATAGTTGTTATACTATATTGTTTACAGAATAATGACAAGAAATAAAGTCTGTACATTTTCAGTACAGACACAACCACTGTAGGCCTAACTACACAGTACGCATCAGCAAAAATGGAACGTCTTTTAAAAAACATTTTTGGTCCACAGTTAGTTGAAACTACAGATGCAGAATCCACAGATACAAAGGGCTGAGTGTGCATCCAAAATCCATTCGAACTCTGTTTTTACCCACACATTAGTCCTTGCCCTCATTATACACTCTTTCATGTACACGACCCAACTTGGGTGTGCAGATTGAAGACTGGTGACGGCAGTTTGCTTTTTGCAACTCAACTGTCTACCGCAGAATATGAAAAATGTGGGTAACATAAAGTATTTTGAAATCATTTTTTTCTTTCTTTGTTCTCCATATAAAACAAAAAAAGAGGTGTTAAAATAATGACTTTTCTTTCTTTTTTTTTTTCAAAGGGATCCATTTGGTTTGGGACACAGAGTTGGGAGTTCTCCCTGCATGAGAACTGTGACTATGAGAAAGCCAAAGAGACACTCATGTGCCAGTCCTTTCAAATTAGGTCTTGAGATGCCTGGTAAAACATGTACCAAGTGGTGTTCCTATTGGGCATGCTGAAACCTAGTACATGTTTAATTTTTTGACATTATGGATTATATGCTACTTGTGAAAGAATATATACAAATATATTTAAGTACCGAAATAGAACATGAGCAACCCCGTTGAAGGCATCTGTGTGCCCCTCCCTGTTTCTCTCTCTTCCTCTCTCTGAGCACCTTCCCTGGAGGTTTCCTCGATTCTCGTCCAATTTATACTGGAAGACTTTTGGTACCTCCTGTTCTGTTTGTTCCGAGTTAGAGGATTAACACGTAAAATGAAATGTCAAATGTTCTATTGACTGAAGAGTTTAGAGTCACTCTTTTTAGAAAAGCCAAAATGATCATTGAGTCAGGGTCGTTAGAGACCTGCCCACTCTGCTTTTTGGTTGGTATCAGCAGGTCTGCCTGAGCCACGTGCTAGTTTTCCCATCCCAGCCGCTGCTCAAGCCTCCCTAAACTGCTCCCAGTCTGGGGAGTTACAGCTCTGTCTCCTAGCAATCACCTACATTGTTCTACCACCAAAACTCTACCCTAGAGAAAAAGGGAGTGGTTAAGCTTTGGGCTTTCCTGAGGCTTTCTTTTCTGCAGGTAAAGTAGAATGGGCAAGTAAGAGACTAGCAAGGCAAGTAAACTACTGGCTGTTCAAACTGTCAGTGAATGTGGTAAATATTCATGGAGAAAATCCCACCCTCAGAGAACAGAAATGTGACAGCATCTTGTGAGCTCCCCTGGCTGAGCAGGTGTGGGCTGCATTTGTGGTGGTAGCAGGGTGGGCTCAGAACCTTCTTTGTAAGTTCGAATCCTGGCACTCTGACTGGCCAGTCATGGACTTTGGGCAAATTGTTTATCTTCATGGCTCAGTTTAAAGATTTTATTGGTTTATTTATTTTTAGAGAGAGGGGAAGGGAGGGGGAAAAGAGAGGGAGAGAAACACTGATGTGAGAGAAAAATATCAATCGGTTGCCTTTCATGCTCCCTAACTGGAGACCAAACCCACGACTCCGGCACGTACCCTGACCAGGAATTGAACCAATGACCCTTTACTTTGTCGGAAGATGCCTGACACTGGTCAGGGCCGTGACTCAGTTTACAAAATGGGGTAATATCAGTGTCTGACTCATAAAGCCATTGAGGGTTCAGTAAGTTAGAAACATCACATGGGAATGCTAAATAACTGTGAGCTATTATTGCTTGAGTGTCAAAAAATACTAAATGCAGAAATATTTGAATTATCACAAAAACTGAAAACAGGCTATCTAGGAAGCCACTTATCCCCTTAATTTTTTCCCCAGTTAACATGTTTTGTGAATTGATAAATATTCAGAAGTTCTAGAAATGTCCCAAATCCCCAAACCATCTCAGTATAAGCAAATATGGACTGATATTTTGGTAACATGCCAAAAAAATTTACCTGAAAGTGAAATATGCTCATTTAACTGAGAAAGCTTGTTTCCTTTTTAAAAATGTAACATTATTGTCAAAATACAATATAACTTAGGATTTTTTTAGAGACCTGAACCCAATTTTAGCTTCTTATCTATAAATAGCTAGATCTTTTTCTTTGTATTATTTCCCAATGTTTTTTACTTTTTCTTGTGTCTGAAGTAAAAATATTCTACTATTAATAACACATTCTTTGTTTCTTTTTTTTTGCTTTTTTGGGATTTAATCTTTTATTGTATTTTTTTCCCCATTACCATTTAGTCCCCTTATAGCTCCCTGCCCCCAGCATATTGTAACATTTTCAATCTCACAAAAAGTTATTGGCACAGGCAAGGCAGTAATGGACAAGCTACCTAGTAATCTATAAATTCTAAAATAAGTATATAAGTAATAAATTTTATTCTTTAAAAGTTATGCTACCCAGACAAGGTGTGCACTTCTAGCCTTAAAATATTAGCATAAAAATATATGCAAAATGCTTGCACAGTAAATAGTCATCAAATGTTGTTTATCATATTCAAAAGCTAAGATTCAATCATTCTTTTTAGAGAACATTGAGAGAGTAAGCTCCCTGAGATCCTTTTTTTGTTGAGTAAAATAGAGAATAAATAAAAAAATAGTTAAAGTCTCTCTTAGGCAGATAAATCTCCAATTTTGAGCTGATTTAAAAAATAGCAGTCCAAAAAGTCATTTTCTTCAATTTTTTTATCTTTTCATCATGCCTTCATTTTTTTTACTTATCAGCTCAGAATAATTGAACATATTTTTCTTCCCATTAATAAATAAAAATGCTATTAGAACTTTAAACATACTGTATTTACATATTCTAAATGATTATTTAGTCAATGTAAGTGGAATAAGGTTCCATTCTTTCCTTAGTATTTTTGATTCAGTTTGCATGGTTTCAGGAGCTCACAGTTTCTGTGGGCACATAGGAGAGTAATAAATCATGCCTAGTAGAGCAATACTGTCTAGGCAGAACAATTTAAAAAATAAGTCACAGTAATAAAAGTCTAGAAACAGCTGATGGAAACAGATGTATCCTTTGTTTTGAAAGAGCCTCAAATTTTGTAACATGGCAAAAATTAAGGATTAGCTGGACTCAGTTCAACTGTATGCATTTGGCACAGAATGCTAAAGTAAATCCCACCCTTGTAAAAGAAAAAAACACAGGTATAATTTTGTATTTACAAAGCAATAATGACTTTTATTTAAATATGGAACTTACTGTGTTTTCCCCAAAAAGATGTTTGTGTGAAATTGATTTAAGATTTAAGACAAAAATCAGAGAATGAGAAAGTAGCTTACCATATACCTTGCTATTCGAGACAATACTATAACCAAATAGATTATGATTTATTGTGATTTATTTTTTAAAGGGCAGAAAACTAGACACAGTCTGCTGTCAAATAGAATTTTCCAATTTTTTCCCAAAATAGCACTGTGACCACATTTATGTTCGAAAACCCAAATCTCTCTCCATTTGTGCTGAGAGTTTATTTCCCAACATCTTTTCTTTGCATTAACCCCCAAGTACTTACAGACCTTAAAGCTTGTAGAAGTCCACCTAATTTGAACTTTGAACATAGTTATTTTGTGGGTTGATAAAAGATTTAGAAGTCCTATAGTTTGGGTTTATTCTCTAAAATCTGAGGGCTTGGGAACTTAGCCTCTTGAAGGTAAATCTTTTGTGTGAGTTCAAGGGACTCAGAGTGAATTGTACAGAGCCAGGATTTCTTCTCCCACCACACCATGGTCCCCTCATGTAAATGACCTCTCATTGATTATCCTGAACAACGGTTCCACTATTTCTTTTGCTTCAATTAAGCAAACCTTTGAAAGACCATTGGGGACTTTAGCATTGAAACATTTCTAGATAACTCAAAGCAGCAGCCCATCTTTAATTACACAATATATGTTTAGCAAATGTGGTGTAATCATAGAATGATAGAAAAAAGTAACCACAAAGCTTCTGGCCCAATCAAGGAAATGATTTTGAAGAAGGATACTGATTATGGGTCCAAAAAGAAAGAAAAGAAATAGAAAGAAAGAAAGAAACAAGAAAGAAAGAAAGAGAGAAATTGTGTTTGAACCTTCTGCCAGGGGGGAAAAAAAGTATTTTGTGCTCATTAACAATATGGTAAGATTTAGCTCAGTCAAACTATACATCAGCTACAATTGAACTTTCCATAATCACTCATTACATTATATAATTTACTCATTATGTAATTAAATACAAGATGCCTATCTTTGCACCTACTTATTTTCTTTTTTTAATGCTTAGCCCATGTTTATTTTTTAAGTTATATTTTATTGATTATGCCATTACAGTTGTCCTGATTTTTCCCCCTTTGCCCTCCTCCACCCAGCACCCCTCACTCCTTCAGGCAATCTCTCCACCACTGTTTTTGTCCATGGGTCATGTGTATAAGTTCTTTGGCTGCTCCATTTCCTACACTGTACTTTACACCCCCATGGCTACTCTGTAACTACCTATTTGTACTTCTTAATCCCCTCATCTCTTCACCCATTGCCCCACTCCCATCTGGTGGCCATCAAAATGCTTTCCATATGCATGATTTTGTCATAGTTCAATTTTTGATAGATATGTATTTTTTGCCATTTTATTGTTCATAGTTTTGATCTTCCTTTTCTTAAATATGTCACTTTAATATTTCATATAATAATGGTTTGGTGATGATGAACTCCTTCAGCATTTTCCTTGTCTGGAAAGCTCTTTATTTGCCCTTCTATTCTGAATGATAGCTTCACTGGGTAGAGCAATGTTGGCTGTAGGTCCCTGCTTTTTATGAATTTGAATATTTCTCGACAATCCCTTCTAGCCTGCAAAGTTTCTTTTGAGAAATCAGCTGGAAGTCTTATGGGAATTCACTTGTTAGTAGGTAATTAACTGCTTTTCTTTCAATGCTTTTAAGATTCTCTATCCTTAACCTTTGGTATTTCAGTTATGATGTGTCTTAAAGTGGGCCTCTTTGCATCCATCTTGTTTAGGACTCTCTGTGCTTCCTGGACTTGCATATCTATTTCCTTCACCAAAGTAGGGAAGTTTTCTTTCATTTTTTTAAATAGATTTCCAGTTTCTTGCTCTTTCTTTTCTCCTTCTGGCACCCCTATGATGCAAATGTTGGACCTCTTGAAGTTGTGCCAAAGGGTGCTTACAGTATCCTCATTTTTTAAAATTCTTTTTTCTTCTTTGTTGTTCTGATTGGTTGTTTTTTGCTTCCTTATGTTCCAAATCATGGATTTGATTTTTGCTTCACTTACTCTCCTATTGTTTTCATGTGAATTATCCTTTATTTCAATTAGTATATCTTTTGTTTCTGACTGTTGAGGTCCTCACTAAATTCCAGAGCATCCTTATAAACAGTATTTTGAACTCTGCATCTGATAGATTGCTTATCAATTTTGTTTAGTTCTTTTTCTGGAGTTTTGATAGGTCATGTTTAGGTCATGTTTCTTTGTCTCCTTATTTTGGCAGCCTCCCTGTGTTTGTTTCTATGTATTAGATAGAGATGCTTTGACTCCGTTAGTGTCTTGGTAGCATGGCCTAATGTAGTGGGTGTCCTTTAGAGTCCAGTGGCACAGCCTCACCTATCACCCAAGCTGGGTATTGAGGTGAACACATTATGTGGGCTAAGCACACCCTCCTCTTGTAGTTGAGTCTTAGTTGCTGTTGGCAGAATAATGGGAAGGATTTACCCAGGCCAGTCAGCTGCAAGGACTGGCTATGACCACTTATCACCAACCTCTGCCCTCTGTAGAGGATCAGCTGTGCAGGGGAAGGGCAGTGGTGCTCTGATGCGGTCTATAGATGTCCACTGGGTGAGCTGACTGGAGTTTCCTGGATGATACAGGCCACCTGTGTCTTGTACAGGGTCACCCTGTCTGAGCTATAAAGCAATCTGAGATGGCTACTACTTGTGCAGGGTTTAGAGATTCCCAGGTGAAGCCAAGCTGTGGATCTAAGCTGGCAGCTGGTAATGCTGGGCCTGGGGCTCACCGAGGCCAACTGTTGCTTACTTGAGAGGGTTTAGGAAGTTGTGAAACATGAATCAAGACCAGTCATTCATATGGAAAAGTCACTGTTAACAGCTTGGGTGGGCCCATATGTTGGGTGGGGTAGAGTCTCAGGGGGATCTCCAAAGTGGGTCTAACAGGGTTAGCCAGGTTGATGAACTCTCAGATACAGCACTAGCCTGCCAGCTCTGTGGGAGGAGGGCCCAGAAAATGGACAATGGCCTCTGCTCAGACACCTTGATGCCAGATACCTCAGCCTCCCCCTGCATGCCACTCATGCCCCTCAAGCCACCACCCCAGTGCCAGAGCCCAGAGGGAGTGAGTCTGAGTAGGTGAGTCTGTGTGTATATTCTGTAAGAGGAACAGCTTGGGGCTCTAGAAGTTTCTTCCACCTATTCAATCCCCTCTGATCATTGCAGCCAGAAGTAGTGGGGACTTATCTTCCCTATTTACCCAGGATAGTCAGCTGAAGGACTGGCTGTGAGTGCTGATCACTACCTTCACCCTCTGTGGAGGCTCAGCTGTGCAGCGGCAGGGTGGTGGTGCTCTAATGTGGTCTGAAGCTGTCCACTGAGTGTGTAGGCGCTGGGGCTTCTTGGGTGGTATAGGCCAAGGTCAGCCACTGCCTGGGTTCTGCCTGGGGTCACCCTGCCTGAGTTATAAAGCAATCTGAAATGTCTGCTACTTGTGCTGGGCTTGGAGGTTCCCAGGTGAAGCCAAGCTGTGAATTTAGGCTGCTAGTTCCAGGTCTGGGAAGCCAGCTGTTACTTGTTTCAGAGCATTCAGAAGTTTTGAAGAATGAGCCAAGAGCAGCCATTCATCTGGAAACCCACTGTTAACAGCTTGGGTGGGACCATAAGTTGGGTGGAATGGAGCCTCACGGGACCTCCAGGGTGGGACAAACAATGTTAGTCAGGTTTATGGAGTCCCAGATAAATATGACACCCACCTGCTCAGTCTGTGGCTTTGTGGGAGGGATGGCTCAGAAAAGACACAATGCCCTCTGCCCATCTTTCTCTCTGGGAGAAAGCTGTGTCCCAGCTCTCACGTTGATGCCAGATACTAGTTCCTCCTTGTATGCCACTTATGCCTTTCAAGCAGCTACCCCTGTGCTGGAGGTCAGTGAATCTGAGTGTCTTTGTGTATGTTTTTTAAGAGAGACTCCTTGGGACTCCAGAGGTTTCTTCCTCCAAATCAATACTTGCTGGTTTTTGCAGCCAGAGGTTATGGGGACTTCTCTTCCTGGCACAGGAACCCTGGGCCGGAGGGCCTGATGTGTGGCTGGGACTCCTGACTTCTGAGATATCCCTCCTGAATTTTTATCCACCACATGCGAGTGAGGGACAAGCCCATTTTGTGTCTGCACCCTTCCTACTGGTCTGGATAAATATAGTTTTTTAAATTCTGTAGTTGTCAGACTTCCATTCAACTCAATTTCTGCCAGTTCTGAGCAATGGTTGTTCTATATTTTAGTTGTGATTTTGATGTGGCTGTGAGAAGAGGTGAGCCATGTTTGCCTGTGCCACCATCTTGACTGGACATCTAGCACCTACTTATTTTAAAAAGAAGTGGCCAGATTTTTTCACAGTAGCTGAGATGTAACTCCCCAAATATAAGTTAGACAGAAATATTTGGAAGAATATCATTTCATTACTTATAGGGGACAATGAAATGGAAAAATTCAGTTTGCAAAAGTGTAAACTTTGCTTGAGATTGGGAGCTTCCATAGCTAGGAGAGTTTGATGTAGTTTTTGTTGGTGCCTTGTCCCTCATCCCTCCAATGCTCCCTTTCTTTGTTCCCAGATTTTGTGTTGGTTTTCTTTTATTTTCCTTTTTTTTTTTCTCTTAGATCAATGATGTTTTCATTGTGAACTGTCTTAACTGCTTGTTGGAAGTAAGATAAAAATAAGCAGATGAAAATATGCAAACAAATTGCAACTAATAGTATGGGGTTTTATAGCCAGGGTTTGCTGAAAAGAAAAATTTTCAAATATACTAGCCTGGAGAAAATATTAGTTACCTTCAAAATTGCCTTCCACCCATCCGTGAGCTCACTTTTATGTAAATAAAAGTGGAAATAAAATAGAATAGCCTTTCAGAATTTCTAGATAGGATTGCATTGGGTTCTTGAATGGACTCATGTTTTGTCTTGGTTCTTTTAGGCTGCTATAACAAAGTATCACATATTGGGTAGCTTATAAACAACAAACATTCATTTCTCACAGTTCTGGAGGTTGGGAAGTCCAAGATCATAGTGCTGGCAGATTTGGTGATTGGTTCCATGGAGGAAAAGGACAAGGGCACTAGTCCCATCCATGAGGGCTCCACTCTCATGACCTAATTACCTCCCCAAAGCCCCATCTCCTAATATCTCAGCTTGAGGGTTAGCTTGCAACATATTAATGGTAAGGGCACATCATACCATTGTATGGTTTAATCTTGCCATTTCTCACAGAATAATTCAGAGGAGACAGGCCACTGTGTCTACTGTTTCCACTGTGCCTACTGTAATAAAACCTGTGCATCTCGACTTCATGGTCATTCTCATTTTGTAAGGGAGCCTGTTTCCTTCAGGAAATCTTTGTAACTTCTGTTTTCTCTCTTCACTCTCCTTTCCTGCCAATGTAATTTGTGCCCACCGGTCATAAGGAGAAGGAGTTGGTAACCAAAGAGTGCTTTAGGAATGTGGAGCTGTCATTGAGAAGTCGGGCTCTGGGCATGTTTTTTATTTCTTTGTGGGGGGATGGTGGTCGGGGTGACACTGGTTATTGAAGGGCAATCTTGCTTTACCTAGTTTACTTACTTGAAGGTAGCTACATAAGAATGTCTCTTCCCCATGACAAACCAAAGCAAGCAAACCAGACCGGAAAGTAGAAACCCAACAGAATCAGCCTACTGTCATTGCCAAATGACACTCAGAAGAAGGAAAAACTATATAAAGATATATGACCGTTGTCTCTTCAGCATGTGTTTGGCCACGTACTTGTTTATTAAATAAAATATTTTTTTCTTTTAAGCTACCTAAAGGAAATACTCTTGAGTAGGTTTAGTTCTTAGAGCAAAAAAACCCAGAAAAAATGTAATAATAAAATCAAAGAATGAGAGTATTTCAGAGCTGGAAAGAACCTTGGGCCTTGGTATTCACTTATTCTGGGCAATCTGAGGCTCTGAGCAGTACCCCCACTCCCCAAGGTCACCCTGTCAAAGTCACCAGGGTAATATGAACCACGGACTTGAAAACACCTCTTAACTCCCAGTCCAGTGTTTTGAACGAGGAGAGGGATATTTGCATGAGCTAAGGACTCATAGTCAGGAAGAATGAAGAGATCAGTAGGAGTTTAGCGTAACCCAGGGATTTCTGCAATCAACTGCACTTAGTAAATAAAGATTTCAATGATGTGAGATAGTTAGGAAAGTTTGTTTTCTATTTCTCTGGGTGAACTGCCAGATATTTGAAACTCTATGGTCTCTACATAGCACTGAAATTGGGAAACGTTGCCTAGATCATTTTCATTTATTCATGTTCTGGGAACATTTATTTTCCACTCATCTCAAATTTATTCATCTTAAATAGCAACAACTATTCCTTTATCAACTTTAGATTTATTTATTACTTAACAAGAAATAAATTGATGTCAAGATACCCTTCTCAGTGTAATTTTGTATGTGTTCTCTACATGTATTCATGGTTAAAGCTAAGAACTATAATAACATGAGCATTTCAGTGAGACAGTTCACTGCTGACCAGCCAACTGTCAGATACACCTTAGGGGATTTAGCTGAGTCCAAGTGAATGAGTATCAAGTTCCCAACTCCTATTCACTATGAAGTAAATTCAGGCTTAAACTTTTCGATAAATCCCTGGGGGCTTCTAGAGCAGATAAACCCTGTAGGTTAGGGCTTGGACTCTTGACAATGCCTCTTAACACTTTCATGTGCATATACATCACCCAAGGATCTTACTGAGTTGTAGATTCTGATTCCGGTTCCCAGGTGATGCCCAATGCTGCTGGTCTGGGGACCACACACGTTTGTCAGCAAGCAGACTGACACATCTTGAAAACCAGTAACCACCACCCATGACTGGAGCCCAATGCCTATAGTTTTCCTGGCCCTCCTCAATCACAACCCAACCATGTTACCAGCTGCCATTTACTAATACGAGACACGGATGCTCAGTTAAGTTTCTGTCTCTGCAGAGCAATTAGTCCACAGTGATCTGTGGGCCCCCTGCCATGAGCCCATTGCTGGGCTGAGTCATCAGGGGTGTGAGGAAGTGTGAAGCATGGTTCTGTGGCTAAAAAGGGGGCCACATACTAACCCTGACAAGCTCAGGGGAGGCCTTCATGGTGGCCTCAAAAACTCAGAGACTAAAGTAACCACATAGGATGTTCCAAACATAAAAATTCACAACTAAAAGTGAGTCACTCATGTCCTAGGCCAGGATCTTCCTTGGCAAAGGTCAATCTTTACCTTAACTGAGCCTGTCTATGGTCTCTCTGCATCTATGATAACATACTTTTGGAATGTCAAGGTAACTCCCTTTTTCCAGACCCCTCAGGGTACAATCTCCCACCAGAACCCAAGACCACAGGACTGACCCCTCATTTGTTCCGTGTATCATCCCTGTGTGCTGTAAATGCTCTTTGCTAACTATCCCGTACCCACCAATATGAATGAAATACGTGCTCATCCATTTTACTCTTGACCCAGTCCCAGAGATTTCTGCCCTATTAATCTACCGCCAACAGATTTCATGTAACCTTCCTTAAGTGTCCTTCTTTGATTTCAATGTATAAAATAAACTGCAAAACTGGCATTCTCTGCAGTATTTTCTTTTTTCTTAATTTATTTTTATTGTATTTTTTTTCCATTTTACTCATGCTTCCTTGCAATTGTTGTCAGTTTGACTCGAATAAACTCATAAAACTTCCCTATAGGATTGGACGTTTCTTACATCAACAGTTCTTTCTTTCCCAGTGCTTACAGTGGGCTGGGAGTGTGTATGTTCATATGCTGAATGAATTGAAAGCAAATGTGACCAGAAGAAAATCAGGTGCTAAAACTCCACGTTAGATGTGTACTCTCAAGAGTTCAGAGCAAGGGAGTTTGCATTTGCTGGGGGAGGTATGGAAATGGAAATGCCTCCTCCTTGCATTAGGCTCTCCGGAACAGACTGACCCTAAGATGATTTGAGTGCAAATCATTTATTTGGAAAGTGCAGGGAACCAGTAAGCAAGTAAAGAACGAGGCAGAGAAGGAAAGTAGCTCAGAAATGATGCCTGCGAGTTCTGGGGAAAGGCTATCTCATTTGGGGTTGGGAGTTGGGGAGTGAGGGAGTTGGGGTATAAATACTCCTTCACTGGTTGAGGGCTGCTGGGAGCAGTGTTAATTCCTCACACATCTAGCCTGCCATGCATGTTAACAATGTAGCTTGAAAAGCTGGGGGAAGTCATAGGCAAAGAAATGCAGATGCTGGTAGTTGGAAGTAGCAGACTTATACCAAGTGATTCAAGTCTGAGGGCTGGGGAATGAGGGTGGGGATGGGGCAGACTGCTGCTGCTGGCTTAACAGAGCTGCAGGATTTCAACTGGAATTAGCAACTACTTCACTCTCTCAACCCTGCTGTGGCCAATGGCCAGTTACCCTTTCTGGTGAATCCAGGATTCATTTACTTCTTGAGCTCAAGGCTAGAAGGGGCAGTCACTAGGTGGAAACTTTCTGCTTTTCGTGGGGCAAGCACAGGCCTACTTCCATCATGGCTCCAGGTGAGAGAAAATCAGATTATGCCCCTCTGAAGAGAGGAAGGTCAGGTGGGTGGGGACCAGGCTAACCATTCTTGTCGAGAAGCTGGCCAGGCAGAGGCTCCTTCCAGGTGCTGCTGCATGTGGCCTGAGAGCGCTTTGTGGATTTGGTCAGTCAGTCTCAACTGCAGTTGATAATGAAGACATTGTTGAGAGCTGTTGCAACACGTAACTTATGTCACTATGACTTATACTCTAGCTTTGCAACTATTTGTGGGGACACTTTGTCCCTTTACTCAGCTCTTTACTTTCTTAAAACTGAGGTTCCTAGTATTCACTTACTTATCTGCACCATGAAGGGAAACAAAATACTGTTCTTAGGTCACTGGGGTGTCAGTAATGGAGTGAGAAGGTAGAAGACGGGTGCTACCAGTGTTATTTAGCTAGGAAAGAGAGCAAAGGGGACTAGACATTGTGTTTAATATACTGGGAAGCATAGGAAGCTACAGCTTCACACTCCAGGGTATCACAGCATTTCTTCAAGAGGATTAACACTCCTCCCTTCCCCTTCTCTGGTGGGAGCTCAGAAGGAAGGAACATGCACAGTAGAAGTCAAAATGGCACAGAGGGAGGTGCTGGACCAAAGGGACGTGTCAGTCTAGCCCAGGGAAAGAGGGGATGAGTTGGGAGGTAGGTCCATCCGAAGCCTGTGGAAAACCACTGGTCCTTTTGAAAGAGCACTTGGTCTGCCCCATACCTAAACTAATATAATCCCAGGGGAACAAAGAAGTTCTCTCTTTTGCTCACCTGGTGATGCACCTGCCGTTCATTCATGTACTCTGTTGCCTGGGAGCAGGTGACCACAAGGATCTAGCAGCTCCCGGGCCCACAGCAGACGGTGTGGGCTCCAAGAGGACTAAGCTCTCCCTCTTGCCCGGGTGACCTGCACTTACCCCGTGTGAGCCATGGCCATGCAACCTTAGCAGCCATGTGGCCCACGGCCATGTGACTCCACACACAGGCTCCAGGAGGAGGGAGCCTGAAATGGACAATAGTGGGGACAAGCTAAGCTATCTGGATGGGGAATGAGACTGCTTAGTAGCTGTCTGCAGGCTCCAAAGGACTGAACTTTGATATGAAGCAGACAGTCTGGACACTGGCTTTTGTTTGGCCTCCCCAAGGACACGGTTGGACTTTTTCCATGACAGGACAGAAGGAGATGGGATGTTGGAAACCCAGGGGGCAGCTTCTGCCACAGAATAAACCTTGCCACACCACTATCCCCATGCATGGATCCTTGGAACACTTTCCCTGTGATCCTGTGGAAAGACCTCATTCCCACCTACAACCAAACTATCTGCTAAACAATGAGAGGTTTCATAATCTGGCTGAATCTGCCTTCCAGCCGCATCCCTCCTCCTCTGCATGCAGTGCTGCAGGCACACGAAACTTCACTGTTTGTAGAGGACTCCAGGCCTTTCCCCGACATTTTGCCCTTGCTTTCATGGGTACCCTCTTTCTCCTCCCCTGACATAATCCCATTAGCTGACACACCCAGTTTATAACACCCCCAAACTCCCCTGTGCTGGGTTATTTGCTTGCTTCTTGATCCAGCTCAGAAATCAGGAGTAACAGGCAGCAAATTAAATTTGAACTACCTGCTTGTATACCTTTCTTGTCCCCATTCACTGTGGGACCCTCTAGGGCAGAGACCATGTCTTTCTCCTGTCTGTGTCTCCGTCACCAGCACTGGGTCTCACACCCAACAAGAATCTTCAGCTCAACTCTGTATCATTGAGGGAAGGAGGATATGGAGTATTAGCAGTTATATGAAAGCATATTTTGTATATACTTAAAAATTTTTCTCTTTCTTTATTCTGTGCAAGAAACTTATTATTAGACTTATTTACAATTAGCATGCAACCTTCTTAAAATATAAAAAACAGTGAAGCTGTTTTCATTTTGAGACAGAAGTAATCATCCCTAATTGATGGCAATTCTATAGTACTAAGCAGTAGCTGCCTGGCTCCAACCCAGGCTTGAGAAAATAAATCCCCAGTCACTGAGTCTACCAAAGTTTTAACTAACTTCACCATCTTGGGGAAAACTAGCTTTTAAATCATAGTTCCTTCCTCTCGTAGAATGGACCCCGGATCCTTTCATCTTGATTTGCGAGTAAAAGACACAAATTGTCTATCTAGCTTCTATTTTGCAGGATGTTTTTTTGCAGTCAGGATGAGGGTAGTAATGTGGTTTTTAGTTGCTTTTGTCATTCTTTTCCTTTTCCCCCTGAAAGTGTTTTTATGGAAGGCCTGCCGGATGTCACCGAAACGCGACCTGGGCAAGATGTGTGTCACTTCTTTACTCGAAAAGTGTTCATGACTCTGAGCCCAGAGAGGATGTAATAAACACGCCCTGGTGCTTGGCCAGCAGATCTCAGCCAGTTAGAAAAACACGGCAGAGAGCACAGGATTTAACACCCCCCCTGGCAGCGGCTGCACTCAGAGGGCACACCATTTGATGCTTCACAGGTGCAGACTGTTGGACTCCAGCTAAGGAAAACAAGGGGCCAACCGCATCCTTCCACATGCCATGAGATCATTTGGAAAGAGCATTTTAAAGCATCTCCGTTCTGTTTCCACCAATAGGTCTGCTGCCTTGTAGGTCTGGCACGAGGGCAAAAAATGGATATGGAGAGTATGCCACGAACCAGTGTGCCTGCTGATGAGACTCAGTTTTAATGAGGATTTGCCTAGTAAGCTAAAGTTGTTTCGATTCATCTGAGACTTAAGCAGACGGACTGAACACATGAATTCAATTCAGCCTCTCAAGAATTCAAAGCCGTTTCTAAAGGAGTTTCTTTGCCATGCTGACCTAGGTTAGGAAAGAGAGCTGTAACAGCCCCAGTTATTATGAGTAGGCCAAGGCCACTCGCACAGCTGAGAGAGTCTGATGGGTGAAGAAAATCATGAAAAAGAAGAGTAAAAGCTTCCAGAATAGAAACATTCTATTTCAGTCCTCCATGGACAAGAAAAGTCAGTCTGGCCTACATTTAATTTAAACCTTTTTAGATTTAGTTAATGAGAGTTTTTTAAAAAATGCTACAGACTTATTCATGCAGTTTTTATAGGTGGGAAACTGGGGAACCATTGCTGTTTATGAGAAGCAATGCACTTCCAGTGCGCCCAAGACAATTGGCCTATCTTAAATTATCACATTTTTACAAAATGTGGCTTTATTATTGTTTTTGTTACTCTTATCCCCCTTAGGAAAAATGCTGTGCAATGCAAATATAAAACAGACACACACAGATGCACTTTGAGACAAAAATTACACATACCAGTTATTTCCTAAAAAAGAGAAAGCATAGAACTACTTCTTCATACCTTTAGTGATACATGCGGTCACCTATGGCACCTCATTTCTTTTTCTGTCTGGCCTTATTTTGACTTGCACCATGCATACCCATCTATTCACACTCTTCCCTTGGAGAAGCAGGGAAAAAGCAAGCCGTTTACCTGGTTGCTGTCTTCCCTAATTTGTCTGCTAGACTTAAGTTTCAGCCCCTATCCAAATACATGCAATGAGAAAGCCTGGAGCAACAACTCGGTTACCCCAGAAGAAAACTATTCTGCTCCGTGGTCCTCCCATTTTCACTCTCCATCCAATAGATAAGCATCGGCTGCCAACACATACTTGAACATGGCCTGTGAGTCACTGTATAGCTTCCTATAGTGACACAAGAATTTTATGGCTATTAAGCATGTTTTTATGTAAATTAGGGCAAAAAAAAAAACCCCATCCTGGAGGTAATTTGTGAGATAGAGAAAATAAGGATCTGTAGAGTTATTTTTATTTATACAGCTTCCCTCTGCTGGGTGTAATGCCGATGGAAAAGCTGTGAAGCAGTTTGCCCACTCAGATGGGCCCCGATTTGAAAGACTTGAAAGACGCACCCATCTGGTTCCCCAGAGCCAGCCCTGAAGTTCTTACACTGGCTTCACACAAGCACAGAAGGTGAAGCATACGTCACTTAGTAACTTGTGTGATTGATTCTGAGTTGAATCTACCCCTGAGGCTATCTCTGGTCTGCGCACCCTCAGGAGACGGTTCCTCCTCCTAAGGATCAAACAATACAGTTTGCCAGAAGCAGGCAACAAGGGAGGATGGAACAGTGGCCTCCGTTAGTCACAGATTTTGTATTTCAGAAGTTGGAGCAAGCTACTCAAAGTTGAATTAGCTTTTACGCATTTCCAACTCTTTTAAATCTTAGCAATAAAATCATTTGATACTTGGTACCCCTGAACATATTTGACATTTTTATTTTGGTGTCAAAGAGAAAAAAATATTAAATTAAGTCATTTCAGATGAGGCCAGGATAGGACAACGAGAGGATCCTAGGACTTGGGGTCACTGGGGTCCTATTGAAGCAAGAAAATTGGCAGCAGGAACAAAGGCCCCAGGCTCTACCTCACCCCTCCCCTTCTAAGTCGGAACACTGGGTATGACTTGTAGCTAGATACCCGTCTCCTGCCCATGACCACCCTCCCAATGTCCCGGGGTGAGAAACAGTCGAGACAAACAAAACTACTCTCAGCTAGAGCTGGCCGCTGTGCTGACCTACACTGCAGTTCTGAAGCCTTTCTGCTGCCCAGACTGCGATGCCGCCGTGCAGAGGAAGGACTGAGGTGAGATGCACTGACAACCGTTGCCCCTCACCCCCAAAGTTGGAGACCACGAATCTGCCCCCCAGACCACCACAGCGCCGTGCAGAGAGGAAGGACTGAGGTGACGTGTGCTGACAACCACTGGCCCTCATCCCCAAAGTCGGAGACCACAAGCCACCCTGTCTTCTCCCCTTGCCCACAGTCCATAAACACCTCCACACAGACACCCTCTGTGTGGCTAGCTGTCTGAGTTTGCCCACACTTCCTTCTTAAGTGTGTAATGTCACTTTAATAAATCAGCTTTGCTAAACCTCTTTGTCTTGCTCTGAAATTCTTTCCTGCACAGTGAAAAGAACCTGACACAGCCAGTGGGTTCAGGCCTCCTTTGGCAACCCCGTGAGCCCTCTGGCATCACTATCACTGTCTTGCATGCTGAACGTTTCCATCTCTCATATATTTTCTTGTCCTTTTATCTTACGAGAGACCAGACTCTGTAAACAGAAAGTGGTGGGGCCCTATCAGGGTGCTCACTGGTGTGCTCAAGGTTGACGGAGCAACAAAGGAGGAAAGCCCCGAGTTTCTGCAACATGAAGTTCTAGACTGACTGCCTTCTAGGCTTCGTCACGTGCGAGAGAAATAGATGTGCGTCTTTGTTTAAGCCACTGTTGTTTTGAATATTTGTGTCACTCTCAGCCACACCTAATCTAAACTGCTTCCAGTAGCCTGGGAAGGTTTTAGCATCTATCAGGGTGCAGTTCTTTCTGCTCCGTCTTTACGGCTGTTTCCTCCTCCCTAGGTGTCCAGGCCCCATGCTCAACTTCTGCCCTCATGTCCACTGGACAATGTACTTCAGTAATTCTGTTTCCTTTTACAAAGAGGTTAGGTAGAAATACACATACATATGTATCTTGCCTGTTGGTTTTGGTCCTTAGGAATATGGCTCCACAAGATTTTTAGAGAGTTGAATGGGTTCACTCAAATTAAATAGTTAATAGCTGCTTAGACTACTATTCTTATTCTCGGAACATCTGAGCTTTAGCATTCTTTAAAGTTAGAAAAAGGACTTTCTAAAGGTGATATTCAGGCATTAGAAACAACAAGGGGCATTATTCTTGAGAAAAGGAGCTTGACTGACAATTATAGGTAATTACATCAGGCTTACTCTAAATGAAATAGAATAAAGGAATCAAAGAATACCAGCCAGAAGGGAGTTAAAGTAGCATCAAACATTATTTTTAAGAGAAAAGGCCAGGGAAATGAAATGACTTGACAATCTGCAACAGAGACAGCCTTTGTCCTCTGTGATTCTTTCTGCCCTTCTCTCTCCATTAGCCGGGCATGTGGCCACCCAAAGACAGACTACACGTTCCAGCCTCCCTTACAGCTAGGTGCGGTCACACGCAGCTTTGTTCTATTTAGTCAGAGGAATATAAACAGTCGATTGTGTTTGCCTGGAAAAGTCTTTGCCCTTACACCTTCCTGCTGGCTGAAATACTGACCTGACAGGTAAAGAGGAGGAGCCGTCTTGGGCCATCAGATAGCAGCCGTGTGCTCACTGGTGTGCTCAAGGGTGACGGAGCAACAAAGGAGGAAAGCCCCGAGTTTCTGCAACATGAAGTTCTAGACTGACTGCCTTCTAGGCTTCGTCACATGCGAGAGAAATAGATGTGCATCTTTGTTTAAGCCACTGTTGTTTTGAATATTTGTGTCACTCTCAGCCACACCTAATCTAAACTGCTTCCAGTAGCCTGGGAAGGTTTTAGCATGGCTTGATGGAGGATGACAGGATGGGTGATGGATAAGGCCTGATTCTAAGTTTAAAAGAGAAAAAAAATGCTTTAAATACTTCATATCAAAGGATCTCAAATACTGATCCACAAACAACTGCAACAGAATTACCCCGGCAGAGCATCCTCTAAGTCCGGAGTCCTGGGCCCTGTTCCTGGAGATCGGGTCAGTGGGTATTCCATGGTGCCCAAGAACTAGTACAATTAAAAAAGTTTCTCATGGAATTCTAATATCCAGACACATTTGGAACTATTTGCTCTAGAATTGTTCGCTACTGGGAAGCTGAATTGGAACCACCAAAAAATGTTTTTTCCCTGTTAAACATAAAAGCATCCATGGGCACATGGGAATCAGAAATTGGGGCAGGGAGAGAGAGAGAGACAGAGACAGAGACAGAGACAGAGACAAAAAAGAATATTTTAATATTCTGAATTCTGAAATAAGTGATTTTTAATGTTATTTGGATGCCCTCTTCTTTCTGCTCCCATCTCGTGGAGTTACACAAATGTCACCTCATTGACCATTCTCTCCTAAATTCGCTTTAGTTTAGAAAAACCTACAGTGACATAATGGTTATATGGCTAGTGCTTGGGATTTTTTTTTAGTAGATTAGAATTTCTGTGGGAAGTTTCACCATTTCCAGTGTGCATTACTCCACTTTAATGAATCATGAATGTATTTGTGACAAAAAAAAAGCACCATTAAAGTACAGGAAAAGGACACTTTTAAAAGATTCCAGGGCCTCCCACATCCAAGGATGAAATTTTTGGTCCATGAAAAATCTGCAAGGTCAGCAGATTCAAACAGCTGTCAGCTAAAGTTGGCCTAGAAGAACTTGGGCACATCAGCAGGTTCTCTTGGCAACAAAGGTGGCGATGGCATGGGAAAGTGTTACCAGAAGGCAGATTGTGGCAGGCGCGAGACATTCCCCACAGCAATGAATAGAAAAGGATTAGACTAAGCAGCACGTCCCTACCAAAGTAATCCTTTCACAAACTCCACCCTCATGCTGACAGGTGCAGGCTGCTTGGGTGCTCAGTTCTCCCACCTTCTCTGGAGAAGCTGGAGCAGAAAGCCCTCCACCGGGAAGAAGGCTAGCATTCACCGGGCTCTCCACAAATCTCAGCAGAACCCAAGATCCATTTGAACACAACATTTGAAGAGTGGCAAGAATACCGAAGACCTAATTTCCAGCTGAGTTACCAACTGACTGGGTCTGAGTCTGGGTGAGTTGCTTAACTATTCCAGTTTTAATTTTCTCATGTGCAGAATCAAGGGGTTGAACTTGATGAACTATGATATCTCTTTTAAGAATCGTACAATTTTACATTTACCTTATAGGAATCTATAATATATGTCAGTGGGTAAGAGTTTCCTTCTATAAATTATATATTTACCTTTATTTTTAAAAGATAAAAATCCTAAATCCCCATATAAAATCATAAGACAGACAGGCGTGTGTGTACCCATGCATGCACACAACCTTTGGAACCTGAACTTCTGGAAACTTTTCCTGTCACCTAATCCCCACGAGCTCTGATGGCATCCTGTTGCGTCTGCTAAAAGACCCTATTAAGCAAATATTTAGGCTAAGACTTTTAAACATCCACGAACATTTACTTCACTCTCCTGGGTAACATGATCTAGAGGACTCAAAACATGCTTCGTACACGCCCTTATTGACAGTATGGCTGTGGGCTCCCATGAATAACAGGTATTCATCAGTGCTCACAGATGGCCTCTTGGGTTACGCAGAACCAAGGCCAAAAATGAGATGAAACTTATTGGTTGTTGTTATTAAAACGTGTTTTTGAATCTGTCATAGAGACATTTTAACCTTTTCTTTTTCTCAGGTGAGACTCCGGCAATGATATCTTCGCTTCCTGAACCTTCCACGTAGCCCTGCTATAATGTGTCCTTGATCCAGAGGCCACTGTCCAAGCAAAAGGGTTGAAAGGGATATGGGAACTCTCAGAAGTCCCGGGAAGAATATGTAGGTCATAGAGCTTCAATGGAGGGGAAAAGAGAGAGAAAAAAAGCCAAACTTACTTCATCCACATGCCCAACAGCTCCATAGATTCTCGCCATCTGCCCAATGAGGTAGGGGAATCGTTCTCCGATCTCTCTCAGCATGGGAAGAAAACTGTTCAAAGCCACTGGCTCGTAGCCTGCTATCTCTGTGAGGATGTTCAGGACGAAATCATTATGGGTTGAGTCCTTCAAATGCCCAATTAAGAAAGGAATACACTTCTGAACCACCTACAGAGAGAGAGAGAGAGAGAGAGAGAGAGAGAGAGAGAGAGAGGAGAGGAACCAAGGAGAAAAATTAACTGAATCAGGATCAATCTGATATATTTTTGCATTAAATTTGCACTCAACACATTCTGAGATGATTACCCTCATTGGAACTGAAGCAAATCTCACAAGTGTGGAATTTTAAATTTACAATAAAAATTAGAAGCTTCAGTTTCTTTTCCTCTTACTCTGTGCTGTTGAAGAGAAGTTTCTAAGTGCTTCGATGCTGCTGCTGATAAATCAAGTTTTGATGTTAGGTCCTCAGAAGTGTTATATTTCCTTCCAACCACCATGAAAGTGACAATTTAAAGGACAAAGCATGTAAGAGATCTTTGATGACTTTAATCAAAGCCTTCAAATTGGGTTAATATGGTTTAGAAACATTTGATAATAAAAATCAGAAAACAGCCCTTAATATTTTCATTAGTTTTTCATTTTCATCACAAAAATGTAATGAGGTAAAAAATTATTAAAGTAAAATAATTCCTACTATACTCCCAGACCCTAATATTTCTTTCTGCATTTTAATGGTTTTATGAATAGGAAGATGCAATCATTCATATTAAGAGAAATGTGAATTTTTTGTGGGATAGCCACTATGTTAATACACAGACATGTTGCCTATTGATAATTCAATAAATTGTTTTGTCTGCTAAAATAAAAGAATTAGAAGAGACAACCTGTGGAAAAGTGAACAATATAAGCGAAAGCTATTTTTCCGTCCATACTTCTACTATACTTATTTCTTGTGTTTGTCGTTGGTTTGCCTTTTTAGTTTGTTACTTTTCTGGTAAGACAAACTCGAAGTGTAGCTTCCGGTATTAAAACTGAGTCTGACGCAGAGCTCGGCCTGCTGAGCTCCCCCTCCACCCCCTGCGGTCCCAGACCCGCTTTCCCACCTGTCCAGGCACAGGTGTTTCCTATCTCTAAGTGACACCATTATCTGCTTGGAAACACAAGCCAGAAATCTGGGACTCATTCTTGACGACTGACTGTTTTTCCCTCATTAGCAACCTTGAGTCCTATTGACTCGACCTCCCAAGTGTCCCACAGGTCTGTACACTTCCTTCATTTGCAATTATCCATCCATTCATTCATTCACAAATGTTTACTGCATCCTTCTTATTTGCAAGGTACAAATACTCATCTAGGTGCTAGAGTTACAGTTGCTCCTGCCTTCATGAAATAATTCACTATCTAGTAAAGGAGACATTTAGTAAAACAAAAAATCATAACAGAAATTAATATAAAATTTATTAATAAATTTCATGCAGAGAAAATACAGGGTGCTGAGAAACTGTTCCAGTGTCCCAGTTTAGGCTAGGGGTCATGGACATTTAAGCTGAGACCACTGATCGAATCACTCTGCATGTGGCTTATTCCAACAGCTTCCTAACTATTGTCCTGGCTACGGTCTCATCTACCCAACCCCTTCTCCACACGTGGCCATAGTGGTGACCCTTTCCTGCTACAATACTTCACTAATTTGCCATTACTCTCAAGAAAGAGGCTTAGCATACCTTTTCTGAACTCTTATCCATCTTTCTAGGCTTATCTCCTTATCCACATATTCTACTCTCTCCCATTTGGGACTCACTGCGTATCACACACTTCAATCATGTTTAATTTTTTAAAGATTTATTTATTTATTTATTTTTAGAGGGAGGGGAAGGGAGGGAGAAAGAGAGGGTGAGAAACATTGCTGTGAGAGAAACCTCAATCAGTTGCCTCTTGTACACACTCGGACAGGGCACCAAACCCACAACCCAGCCACGTGCCCTGACCTCGAAGCTTCTGGGATGATGAACAATCAACTGAACCACACCAGTCAGGACTAAAAGTTTTCTTGACCTGCTAAGTGATTCCTTGCATCTGTGATTTTACTTAGGTGATTCACTTTGCCTATGATTCTCAATACTCCAATTTTGCTGGATAACCCCTAGTCATTCTGGAGGCCTCAGATTAACCATTATTTCCTTAAAAAGCCTTTCCTTCTCTCAGCCAAGTGCCCCTGCTGAAGCTCCAGTCATACCCTAAATGACTCGGAGCAAGTCCTTTCCATTATTTCTTCTTATTGCTTGTCTAGATGTCTACCTTTCAGGCTGCATTGGAAGCTCTACAAGGTCAAGAATCATTTGTATTTTGTGCGCCATTGTGTACTCAATGCCTAGCACAGAGCCTGACCAGAAGGTGAGTCAATAAATATTTGAGGAACACATCACAGAAAGGCAATGTAAATGATTTAACATTTGGATACTTCCCCATACACGTGAATAGTTGACATTGTGTTTAAATGCATATACATCATGTACTGTATACAGCATAACGAGCTGAAGCATACGCAAAATTATCCCACGTGTAAATTTAAACTTTATATTCGTATCTAGTACTTGGGGAGGAAAGGACTGGGCTAGTTTTAAGTGGCACAGATGAATGAACAGTTCAGTAAATGCTGTCTGCACATCGGGAGCAGCTGTATGTCCTTCGGAGAAAGCATGAGAGACCCCTGGCACACATGGCAGCAGCGTCAGCCGGCCACTCCGGGTCAGGGCAGCACACTCAACCCGAGGCTTTTAGGAGTGGAAAATGCTTACACATTTCCTGCCCCGTCCTATAACATTCCATTTCCCAGTCCTTACTCTTCATGTCCTATTCCTGGAACACCAAGGTCCCTGTGACATGTGCTTCCAGCTGTGCCAGCTTCATTTAAATTCCACTCATACACCCCAAGTCATGCAAGAGTATATTATGTCTGTTGTCTCATAAAGAAAAAGAAGAAAAGAAAAAAAGAACAAGAGAAAAAAGGGACAGAGGAAGAAAAAAGAAGGTTCAAGGCAAATATATATGCCTGACCAGAGTTGAATGCATAAAAGGAGCAAAGAGAAGAGACGCCCCAAACAATGTAAACTAAGTGATATCAATTTTACCAATTAGACAAAAGTTGATTACTTGCTATTGTTTCCTGATAACTCAAAGTTTATTACACTGGTGACAGAAAAGACGGGTATATCTTAAAGTTTACCATACATCTGGTAGGGAAGTGGTGCTTTGGGCTTTAGATAGATTATTCTTGGATAAGGAAGAATTTTATTTTCCAAACACAGGGCATTTCTCTAGTCTGGTCTCTGCAGTGCTCTCCTCCAGGATCTGCTCCAGGCAGAGAGTGAGCTGGCACGGTCTTTGTTCAGATCACAAGCCCCATTCCATGGGCCACTGAAAAAGCTCTCAAACCGGCCTCTTAGCCTAAAGTATCTCTGCTTCCTGCTCAGTCTCCTCACTGCCATCAGAGTCATTGTCCTAACTGCCTATCCGCCCCCCGCCCCCCACATTGTGTAAAGAGGTATCCTGCAGCCAATGGCCGGAGTCCCAGTGCCACAGCATTCCAGGGTCTTCACTGATGGGCAGATCTGCTTCCTTTCCCCCCATGGACCCTCTGACTCAGCAACAGGCCACTGATCACCCACAGTGGCTGGAACACAAAAAGAATCTCATACTTTCAAAGTCCAAATCAAATAGCTGTACTTTTGGGAAGCCTCTCCCCTAGTAGGACCTAGGGCTAGAGTACACATGGAGGCCCGAAGACCACACACCCAAATATCCAGTAGCTTTTAAAAAAATGTGTTATCCCTCTACCTGAGATATATATCCTTATAGCAATTTTTGGCCTCCATAGAAGGAACAGGAAGAAATGACACCTAGCTCCCATACCTTTCTGCTCTCTTCTCTCCCTGCCCCTCCCTGGCTTTGCCCTGCAAGGAGTCTCCTATGCATGTATGTGGACACTGCAGCCCACATATGATGAGCCCACAGCTCATCTAGGCCACCCCTCAGGCCTGTGGGGTCACACTGTTGGCATGGCCTGTCCTTGAGAGAATAGACCCAGGGGACAGGCTTGCACAAGCCCTGGAAGCAGGATGGAAATATGTATGAAAGGAGTCCTGAGTTACTTGGACTGTGTTTAGTAGGTGGGGGAGTAGATGAGAACTGGGAACAGGTCCAGATCAGAACTGTCTAGAGCAACTGTCTAGAGCAACTGTCTAGCCTAGGGAAGGGTCCTATCCCTGGCTTCTCTGGTCCTTCCTGAGCAGAATTGATTACCGCCTTTTTTTTCCTTCCTTAGCAGTGGGCTGACAAGTTCAGTACCTTGTCACTGCACTGAAGAACTGTAGACACATCTCATCACCCCAGGCTATGGGCACCTTGTGGGGAAAGCCACCTGGAAACAGCATCATAAGTGTTTCTTCCTATAAATGGACTTTGAGGGTTCTCTGGAGCTTCCAGCTATGAATCAGTAGCCAGGAACTGCCTATCTTCACCTAGAAAGGATGGTTTCCTGAGAGAGGGATTCCCAGAGGACAGCAATGATGGAAGGGAACCCACCTGCCCCACCAGCCACATGGGAGTCCACAGACCTTTGGTTGATGATGAAGCTATGCTGTGCTTGCAATCTCGTGGACTACTCAGCCGTACATAGAGAAGATGTTTCTTTCAAGGACCAACTCTTGACCCTCCAGCCCATGAAAGCCAGGTTATCACCAGTCACAGAAGGTAGGTAGTGAGGGCAGCATTCAAGAGAGTGTGAAACCGTCCTGCACATTGCCCTTATTGGATAACCCAAGCACTTTACCTCGAAGTTACAGAGCATTGGTGCTGCTTTTATACAGAAAGCAAAGCTCCACTTTAATCCAAATTTCACAAGGTCAAAAACCTCTTCATTTAGCTTCCTGTTTTATCTGAAATTAAACGAACCATACTGTCATCAAAAGCCTAGTCCTCATTTCTGGTTGTTGCCACGAATTTCACTCTCCTCTCTCAGTAAACCCTTTCGCTGTATTCCTCCCGTTCCCTTTGTCTGCTGTCTAAGGAACAATATAAAAGAGAGGAGATGAATCGGGCACTCCCTAGCTCACTGCCTGTGCATCTCAGGAGTCCAGGGTGAGCTCATGCAGAGCGGATGGCTGAAGGAGGCAAGCAGGGGCTGCTTTAACACAAAGGGGAGTATTGACGGGAAACAAAGGGTTGGACGGTTCTCCTGTCATAATTTCTTCCCACCAGTTAGGATCCTGGCATGTCGGGTGTCTGTTAACATCACTGTGGCTGCTTCCTAAACCCTTGCTCCTTCATTCTGGCATCCACACTCCACACCCACAGTACCTGCAGGAATCTGTATTCACTCTCCTCCTTGTTCAGTTCACTTCTTTCCCTCTTGTCTAGCTCACCTTTCTGACTACGTCTTCTGCTGTGGCCCTGGAACCGCCATTTGCTTTACCAGTCACAGCCTCGCAGCCTCATTTTGTTTTAGTGTTCTGAGGTCAAAAGATCTCACTGGTTAGATTTAGACTGGGTTTACGATGTAGTTTGGGCTGACCTGCAGGGCTTTGGGAAAGTTATCTAGCCAGGGTCAGCCTGCAGAAAAAAGAAACCAAAGCCAGGAGTCACATCTGAGAAATAGGAATAGAGAAACTGTTCTGTTCGACAGTATTTGAGCTTCTGGATCAAGCCTCATCTTGATCCCATCACAATAATTTTTTCCCATCACAATAGTTAATAATTTCCTTTTATTGTTTACACCACTGTGGGTTGGGTGTTCTATAACTGATAATCACAAGCATCCTAATTACCATATTTTGCCCAGTACAATGCACATTTTTTGCCCAAATCTTTGAGGGAAGAATAAGGATGTACATTATACATGGGTATGATGATTACACACCATGGATATAAGAATTCCACATATAATGTGCACAAGAACGTGGGCGTGCACTATTCATGGCAAATATTGTACTACAATCTTTTAGTTGAATCTAAAGAACAATAACTATGTAATTCGCTAGTTAGAAAATGAGCCTTTGCTCTCAATGCAGGCTGATTTCCTCATGCATCAAGGCAGGCAAAGGTCTTCTCCTCAGCTCTACCTGAGAAACCAGAGATTCCTGGGACTGCATGGCCACACTCAACTTGAATAAAGCTGTCCTACGTGGCTACAGATTAGCACATTTGTTGTGCTTTATGACGGTACCTGTGATAGTTACTTTTGTGTGTCAACTTCACTAGGTCAGTGGGTGCCCAGATATTTTGGTTACGCATTATTCTGGATGTCTGTGAGAGTGTTTCCAGATGAGGTTGGTGTTCAAATCAGTAGAATGAGTAAGCAGATCACCCTCCCCAGGGTGGTGGGCCTCACCCTGTCTGTCAGGGGCCTGAATATGACTCTTTGAGCAAGGACATAGGTCCTCTTCTATTCCCAGACTTGGACTTAGGCCACCAGCCCTCAGGTTCTCAGGTTTTTGTACTTGCACAAGAACTCACACCATCAGTTCTCTTGTTTTTAAGGTCTTCGGACTCAGACTTGAATTACATCACTTGCTCTCCTGGTTCTCAGCCTGCAGATGGCAGATCGTGGGACTTCTCAGCCTCCATAATCACACAAGCCAATTCCTCATAATAAATCAGAAATGCACACATGCACCCACAAATCATATCGGTTTTGTTTCTCTGGAGAGGCCCAAGACAGTACACGACTTCTGCCATCACCTCCTGACTTTTATGATTCTAGAAAAAGTGGATGAGCGCTTTCATTTAAAGATGGTTGTGAGCAGACACATGAGAGAAGTAACCTGAAGGGCACACCCTGTTCACATAGCCAAAGACATGCCTGGCTGTGTGGACCATCAAGTACATGATGTACTCTTTACCTCTGGTTGCTTTCTCTTTGCAGCTACGTGCAAAAGCCGTAGGAGATGGTATTGTTCTGGTTGTTCCAGCTGAGACATCAAGGCCAGGAGTTCTGTCAGGTGTCTGTTAATTGGATGAGGCTGTTTTTCATACACAGCAGGTAACACCCTCAACAACATGGCATTACCTGTTGAGAAAACAATAAAGGGAATGATGACTTTATCAATTCATGAGCGCTCCAAATAATATTACTGTCAGTGCAATAACCTTTGCACTTGCTAAATAGCATGAGCTGATGTTCAAGTCTTCTGCTGAGATAACATTGTACAATGTTATCCGATGTTATACTTATTCCGAAAAATCATGACAGCAGTAAAATGATTCCATAAAAGAGGATATTTTATGAAATGGCCAGTATTATTTTCTAATGAAAACTTATCCTGAGTAATGCACCACGGGGAGAGAAGAAACTCTGACAGTAATCAGACCACACCCTTGAGAAGGAAACAGCCCCGAAGAATGGTTGATGAGAACATTTGGATGCTGTTTAAGTACAAACTAAGCGGTGTCGTAAGTATGAACCTAAATGAAACTGAACAACAAAAAATAAAGTGCAGAGGAATATATTCACATTCCTGAGAAATACCAGGCACATGATTTAGGCAACGGACATATGGAAACTATGCCTTATTTTTATGAAGAGTTAGGAAAGTAGCAATGCAAATTCAGATCCCCAATTTCTGCATTATTTCAAAGGAGGTTTAGAATCAGCTTCTTTGTCACATGTGATTTGCCTCAAAGACATGTATGAACAACTGGATTTAAAATGGCAAAATCTCAAGAATAAACATCACATAAACTAGAGAAATTTATCTGCAAACAACATATGGGAAACATCTGCCTATCACTTTATGGTATGGATTTTTTTTCTCAGAATCCTCTCAAGTGTTGAACTGTCTCAGGAGAACTGGTTCCTATGGATTTCTTGAACAAGAATTTTCTTGCCTGTATTTACTTTAAATTTGGCTCTGTATATAGAAAATATACACAGAAAGAATCCCATAAACCATGATTACACATATGGGGACCTTTATTAAATGGTGGGGACAAGCCCATATATAAAGGACATTTAGACATGAGAGTAAAGAAAGGAAGGTCAGTATTTTCAGAATGTCAATGACTAAATTTAATGACAGGCTGATTCTGGGTCAAACCAAATGTATTTGAGTGACAATAAATCATGAAAATTGTTTTTTTCACATGTGGTTCTTAGAATTAGTCTCAAACAGATTTTCTCAGATGCCCACAGAGTACAAGGTGTTGGAAATATTCAGGATTTTCTTTTAAAGAAAATGTTATGTCCATTGAAAAATATAGTTTTATTTGTTTATTTTTACCAAGAGCCTTTCCTTAAAAGATCAGGAATTTTGAATGTGTACAGGGCACATTGCATCACAGAGTTTAGTTACATAGAAAAACTGACCAGCTTGGACAAGGGCCATGATGAAAGGGACGGTCGTTGGAATCGGAGACAGGAAGCTGGAGCGAGGGCTTTTGGTGCAACACTCCCCGCAGGCCCTGGGAGCCTTGCAGGGGAAACCCCCAGATGAGTCGGTTTTCAGCTGACTGGAATTTCGATCAAATAATACAAAAATAAATGCGTAAGAACTTTTTTGAGCTAGAAACCAATGAAGACACTTTGTAGGAATGTGCAAGATTTTTTTTTGAGTTAGAAACTGATGTAGAAATTCTATAAATGCTATGGATGAATTAGTATATTCTTTTTAATTATGAAACATTCCTGCCATTAGACAAATGCAGACAATAATATAAGAAATGCAGGTGCATCTAAAACCAGCTTTGTCACAACTTAACCTTATGCCATGATTGCTTCCCATCCTGTTCATTTCTTTTTCCCCCAGAGGCAACCCCCACCCTGACGTCGGTATTTATTCATCTTCATGAATGCTTTTACACTTCAGTTGCATGTGTATGTAACAATAAACATTTTGTAGTATGATTTTGGAATGCTTTAAATTTTATATCAATAGTATCATATTGAACATATTTCTTTGCAATACATTTTTTCCCCACTCAACATTATTTTGAAGTTTTATCTCCAAGAAGCTCTCCATTTATTCTTACAGCTGTATAGTATTCCACTGTATAAATATGTAAGAGTTTATTTATATACTCTATGGTTGAAAGATATATTATAATTATTAGTTGCTTTTACTAATAGTGCTGCAATTTTTATACTTATTTCTTTGTATGTAAATGGAAGATATTCTCCAGGGCACTGTTTTTGAGCACATTGTACTCAGAAATTACCTGGGCAACTTGTTAAAACCCAGATACTGTTTCAGCAGGTTGAGTTAGGGCTGGAGAATCTGATTTTTTACTAATTTCTAAGGTGATGCTGATGGTCCTTAGACCGCACAGTTAAGGAGTAAAGCAGTGGGTATGTCCTTGGGAATTAAATTTCTAGACCTAAAATTTCCTTGCAAAGTGGTCGTAGTAGTTTTCTATTGCTACCATAAGTAATTACAAAAAACTCAGTAGTCCAAAATAACACAAATTTATTATCATATATTCCTATAGTGCAGATGGAAGGCTGATGTGAGTTTCATTGGGCTAAAATTCGGATGTTGGAAGGGCTGGATTCATTCCCGGAGGCGGCAGGAGAGAGTCTGCTTCCCTGGATTTTCCAGCTTCTGGAGACCACCAGCAAGCAGTCTTTGGCGTGGAGTCCCCTTTCTCCATCTTCAAAGGCATCAGCACAGCATCTCTCTGACCCTGCTTCCCTTATCACACCTCTTTCTCTGATTCTCTCTGCTGCTTCTCTCTTCCACTTTGAAGCTCCCTCGTGATTACACTGAGCCCATCTGGATAATCTAGGACTTTCTCCCTATATTATATGACCACCTTAGTTCCACCCTCAGCGCAGTAAAACATACCGTGTTCACTGGCTACGGGGACTAAGATGTGGGCATCTCTGCGGGGACATCATTCTACCTGCCACCATGACTGTAACAGTTTACCAACATGTTTGTGTTGCTCCGCGTCCTTGCCAACATTTGGTCTTGACAGACATCGGTTTTTTCCACTCTGAAGGGGTGTAAGATGATATCTCATTTTTTTGTTTTAATTTTTATTTCCTTAATTACTTGTGAAGCTGAGCACCCCTCTTTACACGTTTACATATCATTTCCTCTCCCGTGATTTGGCCATTCATACCTTTTGCTTATTTTCAATTGGGATGTTTGTGCTTTCGTACTGATTTGTAGAAGTTCCTTATTTCATCTAGACGCCAATTTTTTTTTGTTAGTTTATAGTTGCAATCTTAATCTAGTTGATTTTTTACATTTCTTTACTTTATGGTTTATTTTTGTTGTTATTGAGAAATCTTTCTTTACCCTAAATTCATTTAAAAAGTTTTACTATATTTTCTTCTAAAAGTATTATGGTTTGGTTTTTATAGTTCACTTTAGTCCATCTGGAATTTACTTTTGTCCATATGAAGAAGGGGTCTAATTATATATTTTTGCATGTTTATTATAAAAAATGTTTCCAGGTCCATTTATTAAGTAGTCATCAATTGCTTCCCTTCTGATTAGTAATACTTCTTTCCAAAATAAGTTTTCCTATGTATCTGAGTCTGCTTTTATGTATTTATCATACCTTCACCAATTACACATTTTCTTAATTTAATTAACTTGATAATAAATCATTATATCTCAAAGGGAAAATTTATTTACCTTCTACTTCAAATTCTTGTTGGTCCTTTTACATAAATTTTACCATTAATTTGCCAGCTTCCTTGAAAAACTAGGTTGGGGTTTTATTTTTCCCACATTAAATGTATAGACTAATTTGGGACAAAGTTGTGAAACTGAGCCTTCCCACTAAAGAACATGATATATCCTTCTATCCATGTAGACTCTTTTTTGTTATATCTTTCAATAAAATGTTATATTAGTTGTAATTTATGTATCTTTTATTAAATTGATTCATAAGTATCCCATATTTGCTGCTGCTATTGTAAATGGAAGATTTTTTTTTAGAAATATATTTTCAGTTGTCCACTGGTATTAAGAAAGCAAGTGATTTTATGTTGATCTTCCGCTCAACAAAACTTGCTCATTTCTTTTATTGATAGTCTGCCTTTAGAGTTTCTTAAGTTTTTCGAATATGGATAATCCACTCAGAATAACTGATGACAACTCTGCTCTGTTTCCTTCCAACCTTATTCCTTAGGTGGCTTATTTTTGTCTTACTTACTGGCTGGACCTCCAACACTTTGAGGAACAGGATCAGTGTCCATGAGTATCCTTTTGTTATTCCCATTCTCAAGAGTATGTTTCTAAGGATTCACTATTTATGTATGCATATGTATCTGTAGATTTTTGGTATTCATGGTTTATCAGTTTAAGTTCCTGTTTCCTAGTTCAAACATGAATGAATGCTGAATTTTATTAAATAAGTTTTCTGCATCGGTTGACATGACTATATTTCTCCTTTAAACTGTTAATGTAGTAAATTGATAATCTTCCAACATTTAATCAACCTTGAGATCTTGAAATAAACTCAACCTGGTTATGATGTATTTTTATGCATATGTTGCTGGGTTTGTTTGGCTAATATTTTATTTAGAGCTTTGTTCTTAAAGGACACTGGTCTGAACTTTCTCTTTCTTGAACTGTCCTTATTTCTTTTTGATATCATACTTACTATACATATAAAAAAATTAGTGCATTTCTGCACACTCTATTCTCAGAAACAGTTTGAATAAGATAGCAAGTATGAGTTCCTTGAATTTTTTATTAAACCTGCTTATAAAACCTGGGTGAAGCTCTATTTATTTCAAGTCAAACTTTAAATTATGTCATTTGTTTCTGTATCTTTTAGCAGTTCTTTTTTCTTTGTTTGATGTTTGGCCAATTAATTATGACTGAAATGGACTTGGTAGTGAGAGAGCTATGTTAAAATCTCCACCCATAACTATGGATTTGTCAATTTTCCCTTATATCTTGTCAATCTTGGGTATATATTTTTAAAAATCGTTTTACTAGATAATTATGAGATATATTCTTGATACTATTTCTTTTGTCACAATTTAATATTCTCTTTTGCCTTAAATTCTAGTTTTGACTGATAATATAACAGCCGTGCTAGTTTTTGGGTAGCACATGTTTGTTGTATTCTCCCTGGCACTTCCTTAAATTTGTTACTTACAACATTTTCAGATTCTAATGCTTTACATTTGGTTCTAGGAAGTAACCTATAGCTGGGGATTTAAAAATATATACCTATCTGACAACCTTTGTGTCTTTTTTCAAATATATTTTATTGGTTATGCTATTACAGTTGTCCCATTTTCCCCGCTTCATGCTCTTCTACCCTGCACACCCCCTCCAACCCACATTCCCCCCGTTAGTTCATGTCCATGGGTTGTACATACAAGTTCTTTGGCTTCTATATTTCCTATACTATTCTCACCCTCCCCCTGTCTATTTTCCACCTACCATCCATGCTACTTATTCTCTGCACCTTTTCCCCCTCTCTCCCCCTCCCATTCCCCTGTTGGTAACCCTCCATGTGATCTCCATTTCTGTGTTTCTGTTCCTGTTCTAGTTGATTGCTTAGTTTGTTTTTGTTTTTGTTTTAGGTGTGGTTGTTAATAAGTGTGAGTTTGCTGTCATTTTACTATACATGTTTTTGATCTTCTTTTTCTTAGATAAGTCCCTTTAACATTTCATATAATAAGGGCTTGGTGATGATGAACGCTTTTAACTTGACCTTATCTGAGAAGCACTTTATCTGCCCTTCCATTCTAAATGAAAGCTTTGCTGGATAGAGCAATCTTGGATGTAGGTCCTTGCCTTTCAGGACCTAGAATACTTCTTTCCAGCCCCTTCTTGTCTGCAAGTTCTCTTTTGAGAAATCAGCTGGTGGTCTTATGGGAACTCCTTTGTAGGTTATAAGGAGTTATCCTTTGTAGGTTACTGTCCCCTTATCTCTTGCTGCTTCTAGGGTTCTCTCCTTCATTTTTACCTTAGCTAATGTAATTATGATGTGGCTTGGTGTGTTCCTCCTTGGGTCCAACTTCTTTGGGACTCTCTGAGCTTCCTGGACTTCCTGGAAGTCTATTTCCTTTGCCAGACTGGGGAAGTTCTCCTTTATTATTTGTTCAAATAACTTTTCCACTTGTTGCTCTTCCTCTTCCCCTTCAGGTACCCCTATAATTCGGATGTTGGAACGTTTAAAATTGTCCTGGAGGATCCTAAGTTTCTCCTCATTTTTTTGAATTCTTATTTCTCTATTCTTTTCTGTTTGGTTGTTTCTTTCTTCCTTCTGGTTCACTCTATTGATTTGAGACCCAGTTTCCACCACTATTGGTTCCCTGTGCATTTTCCTTCATTTCTCTTACCATAACCTTCATTTTTTCACCTAATTTGCAACAAAATTCAACTAATTCTGTGAGCATCCTGATCACCAGTGCTTTGAACTGTGCATCTGATAGGCTGGCTATCTCTTGGTCGCTTAAAAGTATTGACTCTGGAGCTTTGATTCATACTTCCATTTGAGCCTTTTTTTTTTTTTTTAATCTATTCGCACCTATTGCGTAGTAAGGAGGGAAGCCTGAAGTGTTCTCTAGGGCAGGGCAACCCAGTCTCTGGGTTGTGATGTTATATGTGGGGGCAGGATCCAAGAGGAAACAATGGCACTTGCTCCTTTCTCCATCAGATTTCAGTCCCTTTCACCGCTTACCCCAAGCTAACTGGGCCCTTCTGGTGCTGATTCCCATGTGGGAGGGCTTGTGCATGTTCTAGGACCCTGTGGGTCTCTCCAACGCACTCTCCTGTGAGGCTGGGAGTCTCTCCCTGTACCTCAACCTCCACAGGAGTTTTCAATCAGTGTCCTGAGGTTCTCTTTCCCAGTGTTGGGACCCTGGGTTACATGGTCTGTCTCACTGCCCAATTTCACCTGGTTTATCTGTGTGAGAATGTGGCCCAGACGACCAGGCACCTTGCAAGCAGTGCCTTGCTTCACAGTCGCCGCCTCGCTGGGTCTGCCAGCCACCTGTGCGCCCAAGGTCTGCCAGTTGTGGTCTTGCACTCAGGATGCCTTACACGCCCTGGACACCTTACACGTCCAGTGCCACAGCTTTTTGTGTTGTGACACCCCTCTGGCTGGCTGCCTAACTCCATGCCTCCTACTGGCCTGGATGAATGTGCATATTTTAACTCATCCATTGTCCAACTTCCATACAGTTCAATTTTCTGTCAGATCTGGTTGTTATCTTGTTTCTAAATTGTTGCTGACCTTATTTCGGTTGTGTGAGGAAGCACAGTGTGTCCACCTACACCTCCATCTTGGCTGGAAGTCCCAACCTTTGTCTCTTAACTGGAAAGTTTGTTTTATTAGTATTTATAGTGATTACTGGTATATTTAGATTTATTTTTACTACACTATGTTGCTCTTTTCATTTATCTTGTTCTATGTTTTTCTTCCCTCCTTTACTTATTTCTATTGACTAGATCATGGTTTTTTTGTTTTTCTTTAATTTCCTCTATCCCTTCTATTTGGATGTTCTATTTCCTTTTGATTTGGGTGGTTGTTCTTACAAAGAGAAGCATTCTTCAACTAAAAGAGCAAAATTAGTTTCTCTCCATCATCCTCCTGAACAACAAAAGGATTTTAGGATACAGTTGAAGAGTTCGTTTTGGATTATTTTCTTAGCTTTTGCTTCCAGTTCCTTAATACTCTCTTCAGCTTCACCTACTTTGCCATTTAACCCAATTTCTTGAGTTAAAAAAAAATCAATTAACTTTGTTTTTTTTTAATTCTAGAAGTTATATTTGGTTCTTTAAAAAATCCACCTAGTCTTTTTCTTTTGATGTCTTATTCTTTAGGGGGTTTCCAATTTCTTCTTGTAGATCTTAAAAAATTAGAACACACTTATTTTCTAGTGTTTAGCTGATATTTTTAAAGAAAATAAACTTATTAAGACAGGCATGTCTAATACTTTTAGGCTTCTGCTGATTGTCATTTATAAACGATTGTTTCCTCAAATGTTTAAATATTTTTCATTGTGAATTTATTTTTACAGTGGCAGATAGCATACCTTTAAATCTGGAGCACGTGTGAGGGTAGGTCCGAAATCACAAATTCTGAGGGATGCTGGAGAGCTCCATCAAAGAGAAACATGTTTACTTTTCACTTCCTGTTGCTAGGGCAGAAAGTAGGGCTATGACTGAGAGTCTGACCTTAGATGAGGGTCTCACTTCCAACTCTCCACCCTGTCTTAGGCTTTGCTCCCACATGGTCACTAACATGGCTGTTACAGAACTGATAACCTTCCTCCAGGGGTGCTCCAGCATTAGCTTTTGGGCTTACCCTTCTGGTTTTGGTTCCTTCTCTATCTTTGGCCCCTGAATTTTTCCCTTATTTGGGGGGGATGCTTATTTGTATTTTTAAAATTAGTAGGATAGCCCTGGCTGGTGTAGCTCAGTGGATTGAGCATGGGACTGTGAACTAAAAGGGTTGCCGGTTTGATTCCCAGTCAGAGCATATGCCTGGGTTGCAGGCCAGGTTCCCAGTAGGGGACACGCAAGAGGCAATCACACATTGATGTTTTTCTCCCTCTCTTTCTCTTTCCCTTCCTCTCTCACTAAAAAATAAATAAATAAAATCTTTAAAAAAGTATTATAATTTAAACACATTGCTAGGTGTTTTGTGCAGGAAAACCTAATATATATATAGACCTTCACATATTGGCAGAAACAGGAATCCCTAAGTTTACTGTAAAAACAGGATTTTTGACTCTAAGTCTCATGGAAAAATATAATTTACATATAATATTAGGTTATTAAAAACACACCTAAAATCAGTTTATCCCACTCCACAGTTCTTTCCCACTTTAGGGTTAACGATTTTGCTGTGTTGTCATTTAACAAGCGTGTCTGGCCAGAGAGCTCAGGTGGTTAGAGCACTGTCTGGACTCGTCGAGGTTGTGGGTTAGTTCCAGGGTCAGGGCACATACAAGAACCAACCAATGAATGCATAAGTAAGTGGAACAGCAAGCTGATGTTTTTCTCTCTCTCTTCCTCCTTCCCTCCTTCCCTCCCTCCCCTCCTCTCTAAATCTATAAAAACAAAACTGTGTTTATACAGTATAGTTGCAACTCCATCAGGATTAAAGATGGAATAAATAGAAACGGACTTGGCTTCTAGAGCCATAGAAATTCCAAGCTGGTTTATCTCGGAATCAACGAGTAACTTTTCACAGTTTAGACCTGCAAAACTGCTTACAAAGGAAAAGTGAAAAAAGTTTTCTACGCATAAAAGGTTGTGAAATAATAAAACCTCAGACAAAATGCTGAAATGATGATCTTGCTTTCACATCTCTATGCCTGCTGAATTATTGCTGCCCCTAACCCAGCTCCCCTTCCTTTCACCCCTCAGTGCTACCAATTTAAGTTACAAGATAATCCTCAGGGGCAGAGTCTTAGCCCAGTCCACCGCCCCCCGCCCCCAACCACCGCCCCTTTCCCCTCTGACCCTCCTCCAATTAATCTGACTGCAGTGCAAACCTTTGTAGTTCACCATTGAGCAACCTCCAAGTCTCCCTCGCCCTCCCACCCAGCCCCCTCCCCCTCAAATGCAGGGGAACTCCCGCTATGCAGTGCCACCGGCATTACTCATTCATCCCCATTCAGGCTTCCCCAGCATTTATTAAGGGCTCTCGGCTCCTGCCTCTCACTCTCATTCTCCTCTGCTCAAACTCTGCTCACTCCAGAGGCTCTCGCTCGGTCCCCTCCCGCCAGCTGTGCGAAGTCGCGAAAGAACTTTGTCTCTCTCCAGCGATGCGTCTCTATGCGATTCTGTTTTGTGCTCTCTGGTCTGCAGCGTGTGCCGAGAACTCGGATGACTATGAGCTCATGTATGTGAATTTGGACAACGAAATAGACAATGGACTCCATCCCACTGAGGAGCGTAAGTTCATTTTAACTCTCTCTCTGCTAACCCTAATTACGTATCCACCTCTTCAGGTCTAAAAATCACACATATATTTTGTAGCCAATGAAATGAGCTAAAGAGGATAGTCTGTCTGGCAAAAGAGAGAAGCATTTTAAGAAAGGTTTCGAAAAGTTATTTGTCTCAGATACATAATGGGTTGAACTGTATGAAATCGCTGACGTTTGCCTGTTTTGAGCTACATGAACGGCAATTTCATAGAGTTCAACTCAACATATACCTGCAAGAATGGTTTCTGTCATTCTCAGATACCTTCACGCTGTTTCTTCCAGGTGTCCTTAAAGGGAAAGGGGGTGCTGGGATGGGCCATAACTTGGGACCACCTAGGGAGGGCAACTTCTTACAACGCACAGCCAAGGAAGGCCTGGGCGGGTCGGTAATTAGTGTCTGTGTTCCTCGCTCTAGCCACGCCGTGTGACTGCCGCCGGGAGCACTCCGAGTGGGACAAGCTCTTCATCATGCTGGAGAACTCGCAGATGAGGGAGGGCATGCTGCTGCAGGCCACCGACGATGTCCTCCGCGGCGAGCTGCGGAGGCTGCGGGCAGAGCTGGGCCGGCTGGCCGGCAGTCTGGCGAGGCCGTGCGTGCCTGCAGCCCCGGCGGAGGCCAGGCTGGCCCCTGCTCTGGACGAGCTGCTGCAGGCGAGCCGCGACACCGGGCGAAGGCTGGCGCGCCTGGAGGGCACCGAGGCGCAGCGCCCGGGGGAGGCGGGGCGCGCCCTGGACGCAGTGCTGGAGGAGCTGCGGCAGACGCGAGCCGACCTCCGCGCGGTGCAAGGCTGGGCGGCTCGGCAGTGGCTGCCCGCAGGTAAGGGCGCGGGCCAAGCAGGGTCGCCCCTGCGGCTTTGTTCTTGCAGTGCGGGTTGGGGAAGCCAAGTCAGGCAATCCTCCGGTGGATGCTTGAATGGGAAACACACACACACACACACACACACACACACACACACACCCCTCTATTTCTCCACGCACCGCCACAGAGCACAGCCACGCTATACAAGGCGGGAAAATTTACTTTAAAAAGTATTCCCCAGTCCTGAAGAACCCCGAAAATAGCTATGGACCAGACCATCATAGTCTCGAAATAGGCAAGGGCCCCTAGCTGACACCCGATCCGCCCGGGCGTAGCAGGGGCTCTATTGGCCAGTTATACCCGTGACCTCTCTAGCGGTCTCGCTTCCCTCCGTTAGGGATTTCCACTTCTTCTAATTTTAGCCAGTCCCTCTCTTTAGGGGAGCTCTGGTTCCCCGCGCTATTTCAGGGCCCAGCCTAATTTTTAGGGACATTTTCCAATCCCTGGGCCAGCCTCTCCTTCCCGCCAGTTCTGAGCAAGAGACCTGGGGTTGAATCTGATCTCAGGAAGGGTTACGGGATTCCCGAGGGGCCCCCAGCCCCCGGGGTCTGTGGAATTAGCTGGCTAGTAGAGGTCCCAGGGTGTGCGCTTTGGAATAAACTGGCCACTGAGTGATCCAAAGTGGAACTGGTAGTGTAGAAGCCAGTTGGTATCCCTGTCCCGCCCCAGGGATTTGGGGTGGGGGTCGGGGGTCGGGGTCAAACAGGAGAGAAGTGGTTCAAACCAGATGCAATTTGTCAAAGTCCCATGTGATACTCCGTGCATCTCCAGACGAGTGTGGGCCTGAGAGCATACATTTTAAATACATTGAAAGAAATAAGGAGATTTGGAGCCAAGTAACTCTCCTTTATAGTTCAAGATTTCTAGGAAATCGTGATGAAACAATCACTTGTGGGCTATATGTTAGACAATCAGTCTTCTGGATAAGACAACATAACTGCACTTTTCCTAAGAATCTCAAAAACTGAAAAAATTACAAACAATGCCATCCTTCACTGTATTTCCAATAGAATAACTCTACCTGGATGGAGTATGAGGAAAACCATAAGCATGTGTGAGAGCACACTGCATTTAAATTACAGAAACTATACCAGAAAATCAGTCTTTACTGAGTATTTGAGGATTATTTATCAGTACAGAACACATTTTCTTAAATATTAGACAAGCATAATATCAAATATACAATAGATCCTCAATTTAAGTGATGGAGACAAATGATAACTCTGTGGCTATTTTAATGAATGTAATTTCTTGACTTTTGCGAACCATGTATAATGTGCCTGAAAAACTGAAGAATTACACAATTTTCCTCTTTACCTCTGCATATTAGATCAGAAGAGGGATGTATTTCCAAATTCTAAAATGTTAATTTTTTATTAAATCCAATAATACATTCACCCACATGCTTTGCTTTCCCCTCTCTTGGTTTCCTGCCAGCGTGGCTTCTAAGGGACTCCTAATCATTTTGTTGTTGGCCTCCGAAGAACCTGGTTTTAATTTTGTTTGGTCTTTGATAACATAATCAGAAAAACCTATTAGTTAAAAGCCATTTCATGAGAGAGTTCTGACGTTTTAAAGAGATATCAAGAGCCTCAATCACTGGCCCCCAAAAGAAACCAGAAAAAGCCTGCCAACATTGCAGTTCCACTCCATGAACTCACACAGCCAGGGCAGCCTGCAGGGGAAGCTGGGTCTTTGAGAGGCAAGGGAGGAATGCTGTGGAATGCAACCCTGACTGCCTGCGTTATTTAAACAGGAAATCGGCTAATTAGGTTGCAGTAGGCACCCTCTTGAATACTATTTTTCTGAAACATTACAGGGAATATCTCAAATGCCCAAACATAATGTGATCTTTTGTTCCATGATCTCTGATTTATGTCACATAGCTAGAAAAGTAAAAATGCACCTACCAATTTCATTTGAAAAAAGAATCAACATCTCATTAAAAATTAAGTTTTAAAAAATCTTCAAAAATTCAAATTATTCAGTGAAAATGGTAATACTGAACTGTGACAGGGCCAGATTTGTGCTTTAGTATTGTAGTTACTTTTACAGAATTTTATGAATCTTAATTTTTTTTTTGCTATTTACATCTGTTTAATTTTTTTAGGACAGAGCCTAGCCCTTAGCCACTTGCAGGCATTTAACTTAGCTCACCAGACTTTGCATGGGTGTTCGGTGCCTGCAGGTTCTGTCTCCTCACCAGTCAGTCTGTAAGTCCTCTAGAAGTTTGCTTTTCAAAGCTATTTTATGGCAGATCTTCCTTAGGTTGTTACAGAGGGAATGTTTGGTCCTAATTTACATTAAAAATATTTTTTTATCTGTTCGTTTATACGTATATGAGGTTAGCAGAAATCAGAATTCATCTGTTAAAGGTTTTAGCACAAAGTTTTTCAGAGACACCCAGAAGGTCTTCATTTCAGCATTTCCAGCCCCCTGACTGTCAGACATGTGATCCGCAGAGGGGCATGGTGAGGGTTCACCAAAAAAGTCTCCTTCTATGTGCTCTTTAGCAGAAATATGTTTGCCGACACTCCCCTTGGAGTAACTCACTCGTCCTTAAAGTTTTCTATTAATGCTTAAATAATATTTATAAGCATGAGAGCAAAGTAAGAATTTTTAAGCATATCCTTGCTTTACACAGCTCTTCCTGAGTGCTACATAGTTGTTGCTTACTGACTTGCAGAGTATTGGAAGGAGAATGGAAGGAAGAACCTTTTACAGAAAACCGTAAAGCTTGGAGAGATTAGCGTGCTCATCAGAAGCTGCATAGCTTACTAGTAGTACAACAAGCCGAGTTCCAGCTGTTCTAGCCAAATCCAGGGGCTCTTCTACCATTAAAACAATGCATTGTGCAGGTTTAGGGTGTGGCCTCTGCAGCCAGAGTGCCCAAGTCCAAACCCCAGTTTTACTGCTTACCATCTGTGTAAACATAGCTCAGGTATTTAGTGCTCTCTGACTCAGTTTTCTCATCTGTCAAATGGGAATATGAAGACTATCTCTTAGAGTTGATAGGAAGATTAAAATGACATAATGTGTTAAGAACAGTATCTGGCACATAGTAAGCATCTAATACAAATTAGTCATCCCTATTATACATTGTTGCCTTTCAAAGATAGTTTTCTACAAACTTTGCAGGGTTTATAAATTTCTGAGAGCATGTGGTATATTAAAATGTATTCAGTAACAACATGACTGTTACTAGAGTTTTTGTTTAAAAATGAATGTTAACAATAGTTAAATGAGGTGAACTAGATCCAGTGCATTTTACTGGTTTTTGTTCTAGAACCTTGTTGAAGTCAAGGAGAAGGAGACCAATTTGGCCCCGAGTTCTTGGAAATTATGGTGTCATTGTTTGAAGTTAATGCATAGTGATTCAACATTTTTTAAAGAGCTGTAACAAAGAAAAAAGTTAATTGGGAGGGGAAATAGTTATTAAAACATGATTTTCATTATTCTGTGGTTTGAACAATTTGGCCTCTCTGCACGCCTTCTCCTCCGTTTAGATGCTTCACTGAACGAGACTTGTTCCCGTTTTCTTCGCTCCACAGAGAGTACCCTTGAGGCCCCTCCAGTCAAAATGTGACACTGCATATAATTTTGAATTGTAGTCATTAAAATGCCCGTGCTAAAATACCTAAATGCCAGAATCATTTCTGAATGACTTCATATTTTCTTTCATATTCTTCTTCTTGTCTTGCTATTCTAGGTTGTGAAACAGCGATTTTATTCCCAATGCGTTCCAAAAAGATTTTTGGAAGCGTGCATCCGGCGGCACCAATGAAGCTTGAAGCCTTTAGTGCCTGCATTTGGGTCAAAGCCACCGATGTACTAAACAAAACCATCCTGTTTTCCTATGGCACGAAGAGGAATCCATATGAGATGCAGCTGTACCTCAGCAACCAGTCTGTGGTGTTCGTGGTGGGCGGAGAGGAGAACAGACTGGTTGCCGACACTGTGATGTCCCTGGGAAGGTGGACCCATCTGTGCAGCACCTGGAAGTCAGAGAAAGGGCGCGTGTCCTCGTGGGTAAATGGCGAACTGGTGGCCAGCACTGCTGGGGTGGCCACAGGCCACGTGATTCCCGAGGGCGGCATACTGCAGATTGGCCAAGAGAAGAACGGCTGCTGTGTGGGCGGTGGCTTTGATGAAACACTCGCCTTTTCTGGCAGACTCACGGGCTTCAACGTCTGGGATCGTGTGCTCAGCGATGAAGAGATAAGAGAGACTGGAGGAGCCGAGTCCTGTCACATCCGGGGAAATGTTGTGGGGTGGGGAGTCACAGAGATTCAGCCGCACGGAGGAGCTCAGTACATTTCCTAAGTGTTGCGAAACTCTACTTGAAGCCAAAGAAAGAAACTCACATTTTAAACATATGCCAGTTGGGAAGGTCTGAAAACCTCAATGCATATTAAGAACACTTGAGACTAATGAAGGAGAGGGTTGAGATCAGTCTTTATTTATCTTGGCAAAATGCTGAATAAACAGTTGAGCAAAGACATCGGAGAAGGCTTTTGGGGATACTGTTGCTAGACTCTGTGCCACAGTGCTTTCAAATTAATGCGGTGTCTGTCAGATAAACTCCCAAATAATTAAAAAGGACTGTGTTGTTGAACAGAAGGACAATTGTTTTACTTTTCTCTGGTTAATTTTGTTTTGGCCAGAGATGACTTTTACATCGGAAGAATAATAGAATAACATTTGTTGTCCATTGTTCACTGTTATTGGCATGTACCTTATTATTAAAAATGATGATGAAGCATATTTATACTACAATGTGACTTAACAGATACAAATGTAGTTTATGTGTTATAATCAAATGTCACTTTTTTGAGAAGATAGTTCTATAAGTTATATTGTAAAATGGTTTTGTATTAATTTTATTAAAACTATTTTTGTAAAGCTCTACTGTAAATAAAATATTTTATAAACCTAGCCCATGTCGCATAATTATAAATTTAAAAGATTTTGGAGCAAGTCCACATGTTTCATCTAAAGTGGGCAATTAGTTTTCAGGTACTAGTCTATTATATAAATATCAATATTTACATATTTATATAAACAGAGTTAATATTATTCAAAACAAACTATGAAGTTGTTTTAAGCTTTGGCTTTCTGTATATCATAATGAAGAAATATGATCTTGGCTACATCAATTCATCTCGCTGGGTTTAGTGTTTGCAACTGAGAAATCAAGAAGTTGAGAAAATAGTGATCTCTCGGTCCCTTCTATTTTGATGATTCTGTGAGTGTATACGACTTTTGTCCAGTGTAAATGGGAGAAAAACAAATTATCGGGGTTCCTCGGGTACACACGACACCTGAAAGAGATGGCTGAGGACTGTCACTTGGGAGATCTGAAACTGTGGAAAAGAAACAATGACTCCTGCCCTGGAAGCACATCCCACTCTTTACTGCACATAAAGGAGAGGACTGTCAAGCCCCCTGGCCCTGCAGCTGGGCGGTAACTCTCTGCCACATTAGTGTCCTGCTGTAGAGGGTCCGTGAGGCTGAGAGAACATCACAAGCTGCTTCTGAATGTCAGTGGGAAGGAAGTGTGGAACCACAGTGGCGGTGTGTCCACCTGAAGATAAGGCCTGAACAACCACAGGTCCTATCCTGTCCATGACGTTCAGAGAATTGGGCCAGGAGTGATTCTCAAGGAACCTTTTGTAACTAAATAGCTTGGTGTTATTAGACAAGTTACTTAACTCCTCTGGGTCTTCTCCGTAAAAGGAGGGAGTTGGACTCTCGGTACCTCTTAGTGATAAAATTCCAGGAGTCTAGGAACCTTTGAGGATGCTCATGGTGTCAATTATAGCTTCATCCTACTTGTGAGACTCACAAAACCAGGTTGACAGCTCTCAAAGAAAACTGCAGGTATGAGGTCATAGGCCAGACTCAGACCCTTGGAGATTACGTAATTCAAGGTGGCAGGCACGGTGGTCATATGCAAATCCCTGTTTAGCTATCGCCTGTGTGAGTTGAATGCTAGGCTGGAAGCAGAAATATTGGACCCAGCTTTAAGCAGAGAGTTGGGCATGGTTTCAATTCCTTTCCACATCTCAGCATGAATTACGTCTGTTCTAGAGACCCAAGATGATGCAGGACAAGATATAGGCAAACTCATATGCTGACAAGTTAAATGTAAGTGATCTTTTCATTTTTTACAGGAATCGCATGTTGAGGGCAGAGAAAAAGCAGAAGAGACTGAAGTAATTCTTGGGTTGCAAATGTAGAAATGTCATTGACTACAGTAGTTCAGTCTGGATAGGTGTTTCAGGAACATCTAATTGCTCCCTGGTTCTGACTTTCCCTCTTTCCCTGAGTAACAGAATTCTGGTTTCAATGATACACGTGGCCACTCAGAGGAAATCTGTATTTTACAGCGTTAATTGCAGCTAGATGTGGCCACATGACTAAGATCTGGCTGACATGAAATATTGAATGTAATTCTTTTTCTCTTCCTCCTCACTGATTGGAATATGGTAACAATGGCTGGAATCTCAGCAACCCTCTTAGACTGAAATTCAGTGTAACAATGTCGGGAAAGCCTGGTTCTCCGACGGTGTAAAATTTCTTTGCCAGCTCTGAGCTGCCTGCCCCAGACTTCTTTCACATGAGAGAAAAATACACTTCTATCTTCTTTAATCCAGTAGTGATCGACCATCTAATCTAATCCTTATCCAGTATAGCAGTTCTTTTTAAATTAAAAAAAAATACACTCTATTCCTTCAAAATGCTTGCATACCTCCTACATTCATTATAACTTTATTTATAATAGCCAAGATCTGGACACAACCTCGGTGCCCACTGAGAGACAATGGATCAAGAGATGTGACATATACTTGCAATGGAATATGACTCGGCCATAAAAAAGGCTAAAATCTGGTCCTTTGCAACAACATGGATGGACCTAGAAGATACTATGCTAAGTAAAATAAGTCAGAGAGAGAAACCCAAATGCCATATGATTTCATTTGCATGTGGCATCTTAAAATTAAAATCAAAGTAACAAAACAGAAACAGAAACAGACTCATAGATACAGAGAACAAACTGATGGTTGCCCAGGGTGGGGGCAGGTGGGGTGATGGACAAAAACTGTCCATGGGATTAAGAAGTACGATAAAATGGCAGTTATAAAATTAGTCACATGGATGTAAAGTACAGCACAGGGAATATAGTCGGTAATATTGTAATAATTATATATGGTGCCAGATGGGTACTAGACTTAAGATGGTAATCACTTCAGGTAGATAAGTGTCTAATTACTATGTTGTGTGCCTGAAAGTAATAATACTGTATGTCAATGATAATTTTTAAAAATTTAAAAATACCTATAGACTATATTTAGAAAATGCATTTTATAAATTCTCAGGGAGTTATCTGACTTTGTATTTTTACTAACAGAATTTAAAGGGTTTTAGAATACACAGTGACAGCAAACAGAGAGTAAAACAGACAAAATATCTAAAAAATCATTGGTGTGTTGGTTTAGTTTAGTACATTTATTCATCAAAATAGCTATAATGGGCATCATCATATTAAAGCATAGTAAAGTAATTGTGCAAGATGATTCAAATTATTAGGGAGAAAAAGTACAATACATTATATATTTATAAAGAATAAAATGTGTGTGTGTGTGTGTGTGTGTGTGTGTGTGTGTGTTAGGGCGACCAACTGTCCTGGTTCGCCTAAGGTTGTCCCATGTCTAGCACTGAGTGTCCCATGTCCCAGAGAACCTTTTAGTTCCAGGTCAACTGTGACAGTCTGTCACTCTAGCAGATACATAGCTCTGTTAGTATAACAAGTTTTTTTTTTTGCAATGATAACATATGAACAAAACAGTTAATACACTTTCCTTGTCTATTACAATACAAATTGTTTTTAATTAAGTATTAATTCCTTTAAAATATATTTAGAACATTTGATCACTAAGAATTTACAGCTTGGTTATTTACAATTACTTAATTAACTTCACTTTAACAAAGAATTAGATTTGTAAACAAAGAAGAAATTATAACTGAATTTAATTTCATCTTGTGAAATTTTATATTATAAAGCTCTTGAGAGAAGTTTACTAAAGTGAAATATTTCCTAAACTATCTTTTAGCCACTTAATAAATAGCCCTCGTGAAACTAAAAATCTTCAAGTAATGTATATGTTCATTTAAATATTCTTAAATTTATTGAACTTTAAAACTGAGATTGCTGACAATGCATTCAGCTTTATAAATTTGGGGTGTAGAACAAAATTTTCTGGGCTTGGGGTCAGAAATTCAGCGTTCAAATTTTACCACCATTACCTACTAACTATAAGAAGTTGAGACTGCTAACTAATCTTTGAGTCTCAAATTAGCCACCAAATTAGGGATAGTAGGATTTGCCTACCTTGCTGAAGGGTTATGAAAATGACAGAAAACAGAAAATGTATCTAAAAGTGATTTCTAAGCCACAAAATAATATTTGAAATAAAAGTTATCTTAAAATGTTTTTTCCAAGTTATTCCCAGTGGATTAAATAGAAAATAAGCAAACAAATAATTATAAAGATTCCCTTACATTGCAGGTAAGTCAACCTCAGAGTTCAGCACCTGGCTGAACTCTGAAGCCTGGCTCTGGGCTGGTCTTATTCTACTTCACAGCACCATCTGCTGGTAGAGTTGAAAAGGTGCAAATTCTGGCCAGTGCCTGATCCAAGATTTGGTTAACAACTCAGATCCTTTTCTGTTTCAATATATGTCTCTATTTCTTAATCCACATTTGGATTGGCTTTTTACAACATTATATTTAATATGTCCCTATGTATATAAATATTCAGGTTAAATATTCTTTTAAAAATATTTTATTTATTTATTTTTTAGAGAGGGGGAAGGGAAGGAGAAAGAGAGGGAGAGAAACACCAATGTGTGATTGCTTCTCATATGCCCCCAACTGGGGACCTGGCCTGCCACCCAGGCATGTACCTGACTGGGAATCGAACTGGCGACCCTTTGGTTTAGAGGCCTGCACTCAATCTACTGAGCTACACCAGCCTGGCAGGTTAAATAATCTTAATTAGATTGTTCAGTCAGCCATTTTCTAGAATATTCGATTAATAAATTCTTTCCCAGTCACCTGTAATATGGTGAACTTAAAACCTTTTCCTTTAAGAATAATTGTATCATGAGCTGGTAATAGCTAAGTATCTCCTAGGGATTATTAAACTCCACAAATGGATATGGTTCTGCCTTCAGTATTTTAATGTGAGCCTGGCACATGGCATATGATAATTAATGATGACAAGGATAATGATGATGATGATGATATTAAGAGGAATCATAATAACCGTGATGAGCTATGGTTTGGCATTGTGCAAAATACATCTGCCTTATCTACTTAAGCTTCACATCTACCCTATGTGGTACATATTATTACTGCCATTATAAATTGGGAGGTGTGGTCAACTGGCTATCTCCATTTCTTTGGAGACAGCTCACTAATCAGTGGTTTGAATTTTCGCTCACATCCAAAAAGAAATGAAGTGAATTCATCATAATTAACTAGACAGTCTTTTCTAGGCTATTGCCAACAAGTCAGAAGGGAATTTGGACTCTTGCTGAGACAATATTACATTTTCTTTCCTAAGACTTTCTACTTAAATTTCAAATCATTTGTGGTCATCTTGTTACTTGTGCCAGCAGACCCAGTAAAAGGCTCATTGACAGAGAGACAGAGTGTCTCCTTATTGTGACCACTGACTCGGAAATGCAAAGGAAGGGGCACCGCTGCTTCAGTGTTGATGCCAGGGGTGTGCGCCGCATCCCAGAGCTCCAGATCCAAATTTGGAAAGGGTTTCTCTGTAACCCTTAAATAATCACTTAGAGTTGGAGAGACCTTAATTTTAGGGGTTCCTAATAATACTGCCACCTTCTTGGGTGAAAGATAAACATTAGTTGTGCTTTTAAATTGTAATACTGGACAGGTTCTACAGAGAATCTTCACATGGCAAAGAACAGTCTTGAGAATTACTGAGAGCCACTGAAAAGCAGCTCTCCTGCTCTGAAAAGGTTCTGATGTTATAAAATATGAGGTTACTATTTAAGCAGAGAACAAATTCATTACCCAAGAGACATCCTTATCTTATTTTTTAATTCTGGAAAACATTCAATATTTTCCCATCAAGAATGATTTTAGTTATAAGTTTTTTTGTAGATATCTTTTATTAGATTAAGAATGTTTCCTTCCATTGCTAGTCTGCTGAGAGACCTTTTAAAAATCACGAATCAACTTTGCATCTTACAAAAGGAGAGATTTAATGTTTGCTTTATTCCCCATAAAATTAATTTATGCATGTTGTGATATGGACAGTTGCCCCAGAACTGTTTCTTGAATAGTCTATCCTCATTCATTATGAAGATTCCCCTGCCTTCTGCAATTTCCATACATACATAGATGTGTTTCTTGCCTCTTTATTTTATTCTATGGGCTACTGGCCTCTTCTTGCATGAACGCTATACTTTTTTAAAAAAATTATTAGTTATGCCATTACAGTTGTCCTAATTTTTCCACCTTTGCCCCCCTCCACCTAGGACCCCCCACTCCCTCAGGCAATCCCCCCACCATTGTTCATGTCCATGGGTCATGGGTGTAAGTTCTTTGTCTATTCCATTTCCTATATTGTACTTCACATCTGCATGGCTATTCTGTAACTACCTATTTGTACTTCTTAATCCCCTCGCCTCTCACCCATTCTCCCACAGTGCCTCCCTCCCAACTCTTTATCTTTAACCTTTGGCATTTTAATGATGATGTATCTTGGAGTGGGCTCCTTTCCATCCATCTTGTTTGGGACTCTGTGCTTCCTGGATATTTCCTTCACCAAATTAGAGAAGTTTTCTTTCATTATTTTTTCAAATAAATTTCCAGTTTCTTGATCTCTCTTTTCCCCTCTGGCACTTCTATGAAGTGAATATTGGATTGCTTAAACTTGTCCCACAGGCTGCTTATACTATCTTCATTTTGGGGGATTATCTTTTCTTCTTGTTATGATTTTTTTTTTTGCTTTCTTATGTTCCAAATCATTGATCTGATTCTCCACTTCATCCACTCTACTGTTGTTTCCCTGTAAATTGTTCTTTCCCTGTAAATTGTTCTTTCAGTTAGCATATCTCTTGTTTCTGACTGGATCCTTTTTATGCTGCTGAGGTCCTCACTAAGTTCCTTGAGCATCCTTACAACCAGTGTTTTGAACTCTGCATCTGATAGATTGCTTATCTCCATTTTGTTTAGCTCTTTCTCCGGAGTTTTGATCTGTTCTTTCATCTGGGTCATATTTCTTTTTCTCCTCATTCTGGCAAACTCCCTGTGTTTGTTTCTATGTATTAGGTAGAGGTGCTTTGACTCTGTGTCTTGATAGTGTGACCTAATGCAGTAGGTGTCCTGTAGGGTCCAGTGGTACAGCCTCCCCTAATTCCCAAGCTGGGTATTTAAGGTATACCTTCTGTGTGGGCTGAGTACACCCTCCTCTTGTAGTTGGCTGCTGTTGGCAGATCAATGGAAGGGATTTACCCAGGCCAGTCAGGTGCAAGGATTGGCTGTGACCACTTACTACCAACTTCCACCCTCTGTGGAGATCAACTGTGCAGGTGCAGCAGGTGGTGGGGCTCTGATGTGGTCTGTAGCTGTCCACTGGGTGTGCTGGCCTTGGGGTTTTCCAGGTGGTGCAGGCTAAGATCAGCCCCCACTCTGCCTGAGTTATAAAGCAATCTGAGATGGCTGATACTTGTGCAAGGTTTGAAGGTTTGCAGGTGAAGCCAAGCCGTGAATCTAGGCTGCTAGTTCAGGCCTGGGAGGCCAGCTGTTGCTTGTTTGAGAGGATTTAGGAAGTTGTGAAGCATGAGCCAAGACCAGCCGTTCATATGGAAAAGCAGCTTGGGTAGTACTGTAAGCTGGGGTGGGGGACAGAATTTTTGGGCATCTCCAAAGTGGGTCAAACAATGTTAGCCAGGTTGATGGAATCTTAGATATGGCACCAGTCTGCTGGCTCTGTTGGGGGAGAGCCCAGAAAATGGACAATGGCCTCTGTTCGCCTTGATGCCAGATGCCTTATCCTTTACCTGCATGCCATTGGTGTCCCTCAAGCCATCACCCTGGTGCTGAAGCCCAGAGGGAGTGAGTCTGAGTAGGTAGTCCATTTGTGGGCTCTTTAAGAGAAACTGCTTGGGGCTCCAGCAATTTCTTCCAATAACTCAATGCTTGCTAGTTTTTGCAGCCAGAAGGTGTGGGGACTTATCTTCCAGGCTCCGGAACCCTGGGCTGGGTGCTGTATTGTGGGTCTGGGACTCCTTGCTCCTGAGATATCCCTCCCAAATATTTATCCACCACATGGGGATGTGGGACCAGCCCGTTCCGTGTTTGTGCCCCTCCTACCAGTCTGGATGGATGTGGTTTCTTTAATTCCATAGTTGTCAGACTTCCATTCAATGTGATTTCAGATGGTTCTAAGTGATGGTTGTTCTATATCTCAGGTACAATTTTGTTGTGGTTGTGTGAAGAGGTAAGCTATGTCTACCTATGCTGCCATCTTGACCAGAAGTCCTAGCACTACACCTCTTTAATAACAGATGCTTTATGTCGTAATAAACTCATTGTAAATTGAAAATATCATAAGTTGAAAATGCATTTAAAACTCTTGACATACTGAGCACCATAGCTTAGCCCAGTCTACGTCAAGCATGGTCAGAACATTTACATTACAATACTGTTGGGCAGTTATGCTGAATTTCATCTCAAGAGTAACCGCCTTCCTCTTCTTCTCACCAGAAGCAGAAGACAGATACACATTTTGTAGACATGATAGGATGTGAAAACACAAAGCACAATATCCAAAACTCCCTGTCAACACAATATCCTGTATAGTATCAGTTTTTTATCCTCATGATCTTGTGGCTGACTTGGAGCTATGGCTCACTGTCACTGCCCAGCATCAGAAAAGTATCATACTGCATATGGCTAGCCTGGGAAAAGATCAAAGTTCATAATTCAAAGCTTGTTTTCTACCAAATGTGGACCACTTTCATGCTATGGTAAAGCTAAACCATTGCAAGCTGGGTGCGGTCTGTACTATGATTTCATGATGTCTCGATATCTGGAAATGAATGCCTCCCCCTCCTTCCCAAACTTCCCCATTTTCTGCAGAATTGTTGTGGCTATCTGTTCCAGTGTACTTCACTCGTCATTTTAAAATCAGCTTATCATCTTTCATAGGAATCTTTGTGGGGATTTTGTTAAAATTTCATTGCATTTATAGATTAACTTAGAGAAAATTGACATGGCTGCTACATCAAGGTTTCCCGTCCATGAACATGGTTTATTGCCCTATTTGCTTGTCTCTTACTTGATTACTTTCAATAAAATTTTATTATTTTATTTTCAGAAGTCATACATCTTTTTCTCTAGGTATCTTTTATGTTGCTACTTTATTATTTTTAATATTACATTTTAATTTGTTGTTATTGGTGTATAGGATAACAATGGTTTCTATAAATTGACCTCATTTTCAGCAATTTTTCTGAAATTTCTCTTATTATGTCAAAGAATTAACTAGAGAGTTTTGGAATTTCTGATATGGTAATCATATATTTTAGAAATAATAATTATTGTCTCTTTCTGTGTCTTATAACTAGCATTATATACTGTCATAGTAGATAAAAGTTAATGTAGTGGCATTCTTGTTTCATTTCTGACTTTAACAGAGTACTTTTAATGTCCAGAAAATGTCCAGCCATTGTTAATATAATGAGAATAGTTTGCATGACATCAATGTAACTTGGCAGCCAAGGAAAGTGGACTGGAATGTGCATGTGTGAACAATGAGACTTCACCATACTAGTCAGTAGGGGCAGGAGACAATGTGGAGTGAGCATGTGTACTATGTGGCCATTGCATTCAAAACGACTGAGAACAACAACAAATCTGCAACAAATTTTCCGTTAAGCTTGAACATCCCTCCATGGAAACTATTCAGATGATTCAGAAGGCTGCAGCTATGGGCAACTGGTGATTGGCAGCTCCATTACAACAATGCACCCACTCATGCATCACATCCCATGCAGAGTTTTTGGCAAAACATCAAGTCACCCAGGTGACTCAGCCCCCTTATGGCCCAGATGTGGTGCCCTGTGACTTCTGGTTTTTTGCAAAACTAAAATCACCTTTGAAAGGTAAGAGATGTCAGACCATTGATAAGATTCAGGAAAATATGATGGGGCAGCTGATGGCAATTGGGATAACTGCGTGAGGTCCCAAGGTGCCTACTTTGAAGGGGACTGAGGAGTCATTGTCCTGTGTACAATGTTTCTTGTATCTTGTATGTTCTCCAATAAATGTCTCTATTTTTCATATTATATGGATGGATATTTTATGGACAGGTCCTCATATATAGTGGTGAAACATTAGAAGTGTATAATAAATATGCTTTTAATCAGTTTAGGACATTTTCCAGAATTTCTAGTTTATAAATTTCATTTTCATTAATGGGCACTGAATTTCATGAGATGTTTACTGATCACATGACTTTTTCCCCCTTTAGTCTTCACTTTGGGGAATTCTGTTTGAACAGTAAACTATCCTTGCATTCCTGGGGTAAATTCAACTTTGTCATTATGAATTTTATAAAATGAAGATAATAATTTCTCCCTCATAAGATATTGGAAAAATTATATGAATTAAAACAGCATAAGACAATTTCTTTGTATCTAGTACAGAGAAATCACTCAACAAATGTGTACTATATTTTTCTTTAAGCATTGCAAGAGCCATTTTGCTAAAATTTTTATTTGTGATTTGTGTATCTGTGTTTACAATTGAGATCAGTCTGTATTTTCCTTTCTTATATGGTTCTCATCTGGTATTGATATCATGGCTATAACCAGCCCTGTAGAATTAGCTAGAGAATGTACTTCTTTTTAATTATTTGAATAAGTTTAGACAAGATTGCAATTATTTTTTGTGTATTCTGTCTATAAAACTAAATGGGACAGTTTTTGTTTTTGTTTTTGTTTAGTGGGTTGATCTAAAAATACCAATTCAATTGCCTCATTTGATAGAGAAATGTTCAGGTTTTCTATCTCCTTAGCTCTCAAGCACAAATCAAGACAACACTCTGCTAATGCCTTTAATCCTTTCTCCAAAAGGAAGTACCTTGCACAATTTCCTTGTTACTAGAAGGGTTCAGAGAATACAAAACACACAAATAAAGTCTAAACAAAATGAATAAAATAAATATGTTTTTATATAATATAAAACTAAACACACTGGGGATTCAAACATTGCTTGGGTAACGGAGCTAAATCATAGTTAATGTCCCAACCCAAGATTTGACATTTCTATAATTCTAGCCTTGTTAAAACTCGGATCAAACTAAGCAACTGTAAACTTTAACATTTTCTGTAGAAGTAGAAAACTGGAAGAATGAGGATTCAGATAATTTAAGTCGAGGAGGCGAGAAAACTGTAGGTAGAGAAAAAAGAAATCTTCCTGGTGTCCTCTAAGGCTGTTTGGCAGGATATGTTGATGACACAAATTTCCAGAGCAAACTCTCGCTACTCAGAGATAGCGAGATCACTGCTGCTTTGAAGCTTAAAGTTCGACGTGCCCCATGCGATTGACTGCGGAGTTTTACAGACCTATCTGTCTTCCAAATCTAAACCCTGAAATACGTAGCCCTAACCTCTTAGGTCAAATTGTCATTTATTTTATGGTAATTTTCATTGTGCCAGATTAAATAAACCAAATCATTTGTTTATTTCAAGCGCTTGAAGTGAATTAAGAAAGTGTATTTTGCATTTCAAAAGATTTCTTTGTCATTGAAAGTGCATTTCAAAAAAAAAAAGTCCTAAATACATGACCTAAGTTCTTGGCAGCTACAAAGAGACAATTCATTTTTTTTTTTCATATATCAGTTACTTATGAGTGTAACTACCATGGATTTAAAATGTGTGGTGTGTATAAGTGTTTGTAATTCCTATAAAATTTGTTCCAAATATGTAACCAAAGTGGTGAAAAAAAAACACATAATTGTTTTTCCAGACTTTTAGCAAATTTAATATGTATAAAGTGAAATTAGCAATTCAATCCTGTAGCCAAGAGAATGATACTGACTAGTAATATTGATGACAAGTCTTTCCAGGGGAGCACAGGGAGAGTGATAAACTCTGCTGCTGTGGCTGGGCTTCAGACATATCTGGGCATCTGGCAGACGACTGGGGTGGCTGGTCAGTTGGCTGGGGGCTGGGAGTGGGGGATTCTTCTTGGCAATGTCTGGTACAATAAACAGAACCTCGGCCATTGGCAGGCCAAAGGCATATTGAGAACTGGAGGATGAATTCCTCTCTAGCCCGACTCTTGGGTTGATAGTGAAGCCCAGGGAACAGGCAATTTTAGAAAACACAGACCTGTCTATTGACCACAAATTTGGTAACACATTCTGGCACCGAGAGCAAGCAACCCTGTTCTGGGGCCTTTCTACCAAAATGTAACACTAAGGGGAAATCCAGGTGTTCTCCCTGACCCTGCCACATGGGATTAGTGGACTGAGGATTGATGGCTCCTGATTTTCAAGTGGAGCTGCACCAAAGAACAGAAGTGGGTAGTGTGGAATGGGGTCTACACCTGGGACCTTGGTGGCAGTTGCAGCCACAAAGTTGGTTGGGCCCAGGGTGGCTGAGGGAGATGGCACCACAACATGCCATGCTGGGAAGCCTGGAAAGAACAGCAGCATAGGCGTGTGGACTGGTCTGGACACCTCAGGAAGAGAGCACATGTAGGACTCCCTTGGGGATGCCAAGAAATACTTTGTCTGGGAGCACTTTACTGGGGGCTGATGTTTGACTCGAGCACGTGGGGAGGGGTGTTAGTAAAATGTGGGCCTGGGACTCACAGTTTTATTGATGAGCACCGTGAATACTTCAGTGCATGTTAAATACTATACGTGTTTTCTCATCTCAAATCCAAAAAAACATGGTTTCTGATTTGAAACCAAAGGGAAAAACCCAAGACAAAGTGTTTTGAGTGGACTAACTTGTTTTCTTTCATGCAAATGTAAAACAGTTAACAGAGGGTAACTGTTCACTCCTGATTTGAGTTTTTAGGATAGCATTTCATGCAATTACAAATCAGTCCCCAATCATGTTCACATTTATGAAGACTTTACACAGTTTCTTGCTTTTGGAAACTGGAGGAAGAAGAGGTTTTCCATCAGCCAACAAGAGCAGAGGGATACTTTTCACTCAGTGCAGACAGACAGGCTCACCATAGTCAGTCCACGAAGAAGGTGACGAGAAGCATGGAAAACACAGTTCTCCAAACTGGGAGATGTAGAGTGAGAGGGAAGCTTACTAATTACCCACCGAGTCTGAATAAGTCCAGGGAAAAGACGCAGACCCAACCAGCCCAAGTAACCTACCTCACCTATGTTCACAAGTTAGCTAGTAGTAAAGCAGAGAATCTAAGGTACTCCTCAATACTCTAGGTCTCACTTTCCACAAACTGAAAATACTTTGAAATGACTCCTAAAACATTTCCCCATGCTGAGCCTTCAACCATACCTTGGAGTATGCTCTTGACTATCACCTCTGTGTGATCAGCCAGGAGATCTGCCTCTGTGATTGCAGCCAGGGACAGGTAGTTGGACATATTCCTGCAGAGTTCCTTGTTGCCTCTGTGGAGGAACTTCACTGCAATGGGGATGGCCAATGCCATCACCGGGGGCCGGTTGTAATTCTGAGGAAATTCGAGAAAACAACATACAGTAAGTGGCTCATTATTCATTCATTTATTTACTCAGCCAAAAAAATATTTCTTGAGCTAAGCTCTCAAAGTGCAGCTGTGAAAACAAAGGCTTCACTCTGTTTTCATTGTGTTTGGGAACTCCTGTTCTAATGAGGTAGACTGAGAGCCATGAAAGGCCAAGTTCAGGGTACTAGTGGAGCAAAGAAGGAGCACCTAATCCAGTCTTGCAGGGGCTGTCAAGAAAGACTTCATGGAGGAGGTGATATCTTGGTTGTGACCTAGTGGATGAATAGGAGACAGCTGGGTAATGGGAAGAAAAAGACTGGACAGAAGGAAAAGCACATGTGGAGGCACAGAGGAGAGAGTTTGTGCATCTGGGGAACTGTGAACCGTTCAGTATGGATGGGGTGTGATGCATGTGGAGAAACTGGGATGGGGAGGTAAGAGAGGGGGCTGGAGAGGTAAGTGGGGGTGTAATTATGAACGGTCTTGCATGTCATGCTAAGCTGTTTGGGTTTGATTATTAGGGTGATCAGGAGTCATTGATGAGAAAAATAACATCAGATTTATACTTGAGAAAACAACCCAAGGAATGCTGAAGAAATTGCTTTCTAGCTATCTTAAAAACTAAAGTGTCAGTTCATGAGATTCAGAAGAAAAAAGCGAACATAAGGAAGGGGATTTTGGGTTCTAAAATAATTCTGTTCTTGATTTACTTTGTGACTGAACATCAATATCTTTTGTATAAAATAATGCTATCAGTATTTAAGTACCTTATTTGGGAATAATATTGGAAATATACAAATTGTTTTCTTAAAAGTGAATGGTATATTTTCACTACCATCAACTTTCTTTAGAAAAAGAGTATTTATTTTTAGAGAGAGGGGAAGGGAAGGAAAAAGAGAAGGAGAGAAACATCAGTGTGTGGTTACCTGTCATGCACACCCTACTGGGGACCTGCCCCACAACCCAGGCATGTGCCCTGAACTGGCAACCCTTTGGTTTGCAGGCCCATGCTCAATCCACTGAGCTACACCAGCCAGGGACCATCAACTCCACCCCTGACTAAATATAAAGAAAACTTGCACAGTGCACAGCATGTTCAGGAAGCTGACTTTTTATTACATTAGAAATAAAAAGTAGTTATTTTTCTCTAACTGTTCATGTAAAAAGTACTTATATCTTCCCACTTTAAATTTTCCCTTTTAAAACCTCTCACAATTCTAGGTTTTTGGTTGGTGTTCAGTAAATATTTGTTTAATTAAATAACTAATGGAAAACACGTAAATCTATTGTTATAGTTGTCAGTGGGAACATAATGTGGGAGGAAAGGAGGAGAGGGTGGGGGATCCCACTGGCTCTTCTCCCTCTCACTGGCATCATCCAGTGACGTGATGACCCAGCAAGAGTCCAATGCCCCAGTGCCATTCATTTTCAGGGCCAGTTGATGGAGCAGGTGAGTTGTTACACATTCTTTAGCAGATTTCAACTTCCATAGCCATCATCTCAGGTACTTCTCACAAAGATGTTTCTGCTCTTGACTTTAAGGGTGGTTAAATGACTCAAACATTGACCAGAGAATCACATTTCCCAGTCCAAATGATGGGTTCAAGGATGGACAAGTTATCCAATTATAATTAAAGAGCTGTTAAAGGGCTCCGTGAAAGAGATTCTGTTTTTTGATGGATTCAAAGCTTTGAGAATGAAAGCTTGAGTAGCTGCCACCATCTCATGACCTCAGAAGGACAGAATTTATTTGAGACTCAAGGCAATATTGATCTATATGAGAGATAAGTTTAGAATAACTAGGTCCGGGTAAGATCATTTGAGTTCCATGCATGAGGCTGTGCCTTAGGCTAGCTCGACCCCTAAATTGTTTTAAGTGAGCCAGTTAAGTCTCTAGTACTTAAGTTTTTATTTCCTCCCAGTCCCTAGAAACAACAACAGATAAACTCTGATAAACCCTTAATCCATTCCTACAGTTTCACTCATGTTCAGGACTCAACAGTCAACCTGACTTCCGAGCAGAGAAAATAGATATTTCACAACCTAATCTGATATCACACCATTAAGTCCGCCATATTGAAAGCTCTGACCCTATTCCTTGGTGACAAATCATGCTTATATAGCAGTTTCACTTACTGGTTTCTGTCCTAACTTCTTAGAGTTCCTAACCCTATAAAACTATCAAAAAGACCACGGTCTGCAGCCTTACTTCTCTAATACTAGGCTTTGCCTTTATCTTGCCTCTTGGTGAATTTAACTAGAGCTTCATTGGACTAGACCATTACTGATACAATGAACTGTGAGGACTCCCTGAGAGGCTGGCTGCTCCCCTCCCTTCACTTCAGCTTTGGAAGTCTGAGCATGTGCTTGGTCAGCCACCCAGAGAATCCTTTGGACCCACTGAAGCTAACTTACACCAACAGATTTCCAAAAGGCTGGTGGACAATCAGTCATGCCAATCTACTCATGCACAGTCAGGGTGTTTTCCAGGTCACACCTGGGTATCCCTTTCACATTATTAGGATATCAGGAACCAGAATACTAACCAGAATCTCTACTCACAGGTTCAAGATCTGATCGGAGCAAAGGAGAACCCTGTGAGGTATTTCATCTGTGCCATGTGAACCCTAACCAAAATAACACTCCTGCACTATAACCAAATCACCGTCTCTAGTTCTAGGGACTTCATCAGATTCAGTCTTTACCCGCTAGGCAGAGCTGGATAAATTTGCCAAAATAATGATTCCACGGTGAGCATCAACTTTTTGTTGATTTACTCTTCAGACACATAGTCTTTAGGAAGGCCAATTCATGTGTTCATTTTCTCTACTATAATCATATTCTACCCTTGCTTCCTTGAGGTTTTATTCATATTACCTCACTCAGAGCATTAGATGGTTTCCAACCTCCTCAATCCTACCTGTTCAATTTCTTGGGTTGTTCCTATAGACGGCCAATTTCTCCATTAGGTGTAGACTTTTGCAAATTTAACTTTTAGATGACACATTTTTGTTCCTGTGGTAGCAGGTCAAATATCCTCATTTCGAGAATAGAACACAATCAAACAATTCTTCTCGGAGCTACTCAGAGCTTCCAATGAACTGCAGGCCCATGTTTATTTTATCTACTCTGAGTCCTTGGCCAAGAACAACTTGCAGCTAGAGAGGTACACAGCTTCCATTAGAGGCCTACGTCTTCAAGCACATCTACCTGTAACTTGCTAAGAAACCACAGGTAGTGGCATTGGGAAGCACAACTCAGGTGTTTCCAACTAATTGTGGACACAGGCAGGCACAGTGAAAGGTCAATGGAATTCAGTATTCCCAGCAACTAATGTTTTTGCGCTTTGGACATGAACTAACACTTGCCAACAACAATGAAACAACGGGCTGTCTTAGCCAATTTGATCATATTCTTTTTCCACAGTTCTAGATGTTCTTGAGAAAAAAAAAGCGGGCAGTTATTAACGTCTGTAAAATATGCTTCCAAGGAAAACATATAAAATCCCCTAAAAAATGTATAATGTCATTATGGGGAAAAAAAACTTTAACATACTCAATTTTTCTGTTTTCCTCCCACAAAAGCCATCTAAAAATCTCTTAAATGACAGGAGAAGTGAAACATCATACAAAGAGCAAGCAGTTCATATAAACAGTAAGGAATTGCGACCAAAGGCTCACACAATCTCTAAACAGTGTCTAGACAATTCCTTGTGTATCAAGAGGCCATGGGCACTGCTGACAGCAACAGGATGTGAGTAAGGGGCTGGGAGGCCAAGATAAGGCTGGACAGACATGGGCCCTGGGACCCGGTAGGTACTATACAACCTCCTTTGCTCTCGAGTGTAGCGAAAGGAGTTGCTAAGGCAGTAGACCTCAGGCCCATGACACTGTTTTATCACTAGGATTCTTTAGATCATGGGAATGCTGATGGCACACTTGTCAAGAAAGGCCTATGAATACTTGTGCAAATAAACCACTTTAGCAGCAGCCGTTAACGCCAGAGTCTATGATAGATCTTGCCCTGCAGTGCAGACGTGAGCATGTTGGTATGTGTCTCATCTTACATACAACTCAGTGCCCAGCACTCAGGGAGTGAGTTCAGGGAAGTACAGGGTAGAAATAAAGACGTGTTCACGGGGACAGTTATAACTCTCTGGAGAAGCAAAACAAGAGGCCCTTGTTCTGCAGATGCCAAGAATTATATTTCTTAACTAGATTAGCACCAATTTGAGCTTTTGGTGGAGATTTTCCTTTTGAAAATGTACTTTGGGAACGTTTCCCAGTGTTTTAAAATTGAAAAGAATAAAGCCAAGTAGAAGAGATATTTATCTGACATGATAGCAACTAAAAAGCTCTTTGGCTCTCAGGCCTTGAATTCAAGTAAGCTGTAAAAGAGTAGTCTCAAGAATAGTAAACATCATTTATTAAAATAGTTATACAATACATCATTGATCAGATAATCAAACGCAATTTGAATTTACGTATAAAATGTTTTGTTCTTAGAAGCATGGCTATAGGTAAAATCTATACAGCACATACTGTTACGTTTTCCCAGTGTGTTTTCTGACATGTAATAAGAGAGAGGGTCTCAGGACCCTGGGGGTGTGCTGCAGTCATCTCCCATTTCACACCACTGTCTCATGTGGCATTAACTGAGGAATAAGTACTTGGGCCCACTCTGGGAACAGGGTAGCTGGTGTGGAAACCAGGAAACAATCATGTCTCTCGAACTATTTGTTCACTCATTCATTCACTCATTCATTCATCCAGTAAATATTATTTTGAGCACCTACTGTGTGTCCTTCACTTGCTCTAGGTGCTGAGACTACATTAGTGAATAAAAAAGAGCTTATATTTTGGGGATGGGGAGATAGGCAATGAACAATGTCTGTAACAAATAATTAAATTAATAGCCTCTTACAAACTGTTGAGTGCTATTTTAGTCTTCCGTGGATGATGCTGATGATGACATCAGTCCAAGTCAATACTCATGAAGCAATTTCTGTATCCTAAAGATTTTATGTCTATTTAAAAATGTCTATTTATTTAATCCTGACAACAAACTTATGAGGCAGCTACTCTTGTCACTTGCATTTTACAGACGACAAAGTGAAGGCACAAAAAGATTAATTTGCTCAAGATCACACTGCAAGTAAATGATGGAGTGGGGCTGCCTGTTTAAGCTCCTAAACCCACACAAGCAGTCCCGCCTCTAAGAGATGCATTGGAAATGCTCTCAAAACTGTCCAAGGCACTTCGCACGCAATGCTAATCAGGGACTGATCTTGAATTCTCATGAAACATTAACTGGGGAAGAAGAAATAAGAAAACTGAAGTATGGAATCAAAGAGAATGGTCAGTAGAGTCCTTCTAAAGAAGAAATACTGGTACTTTCTGATTTTCCAACAGAAGATTTGGGGATTATTCCTGTTTTTCCCTCCGGATAACTTTCTTGGGCAATCTTCCTCTTCATAGGGGTCATCAACAGTGTGAGCGGAGATGAGAAAGAGATAAAATGCAGAGCCAACTTGACAACAGCTCTGCCAAGTGATTTGGTTGGAGAAGAGGCTGAAACTGCTCTAGAATTTCATTCTAGCACATCAGCTATGTCCATGCACCTTGAGGTGCCTTTTAATGTTTTTTAACCCTCTCCAGGTTTGGATTTATCCTAGATTGTAACGTGCTTTGTGGAGGGCATCATCTTCCCCCTCATAGTTTTCCCAGGGGCAAAGCAATGGGCATTGGACAACTCTGCACACAGACCCGGTCAGAGGGAGCTGTGGTTTGAAATAGGCACTTCTGGATAGTGGCCCAACCATACAGGGAGATTGCTTTTATAATAAAAGATGCTCTTCACGAGCAACAAGTGTGTTATGCCTATTTTACAATTGTCAGGACAGAGGTTTAGAAAATGAATGCACTGTCATTTATACAAGACAAAGAGTATCTGACTATAAGGCCCTCAAGCTCTGAAGCTCTTTGTTATTCCACCTCTCAGCATCTCCTAAAGCAATCAGAATGTCAAATGGGAGGTGATCTGGTTCACCCTTTGTTTTCTAGGTGACAGTTTGAGAGACTTGTCTGAGGACTCAGGATAGGTTTGTAGAAGGCGCTTCACACAGCCCCAGCTGGTGTGGCTCAGTTGACTGGAGTGTCCTCCTGTAAACCAAAGGGTTACAAGTTCGATTCCTGGTCAGGTCCTATGCCTAGGCTGCAGGCTTGTCCCCTATCAACGTTTCTCTCCCTGTCTCTCTCCCTCCCTTCCGCTCTCTCTAAGATCAGTTAAGTTTGTCCTCACCCTTCATCCAAGGCAAGAGAAAGCAGAACTCAGAGGTGCATGCTGCGTACCTGTACTGATTTTATACTGAGGAATGTCTAGAGGGTGAATTCTGGGATTTTATATTATTTTAAGGTTAATTTAGGGACCAAGGAAAGAAAGGATTCAATACAGAAATTGGCAAAAGTAGGTTTACAGTTGTGAGTGTGTGCAACAGTTTATTCTTGTATTAAAATTTATTAATTATTGTGTTACTTATTTGTACAACTGTGAATCTACTTTTGCCTACCACATATAATTACTCATTAAAAGAGGAATAGGAATGGTCTCTTGGGGTAGGTTGGAGTATAGGTTGAAAAAGGTAATTTTGGGGAAAATAAGACAAAGCTGTTTTTGTGTGAGTGAACATATTTATGTTTACAATGACAGTGAAGTGCCCAGAAAAAAAAATCGAGTGAAATGGGCAAGGGTGTGTAAAGAACTAATGGGACCCTGGCTTGATGCTGAGGTTGCTTATCTGGGGAGAAGGGGTGGATAGAGAAGAAATCACTCTCTTTTTTGGGGGGCTGTGGTGCAAGCTAAAAATGCTAAGGATGGCTTTTGACAGTTGATCTATACTGAAATAACAGCATAGAACATGAGTCATCTGGACTTATACATGGTTCCCACAAGAACCCAAATGATAAGTAGGGTAAAATCATCTTTTCAGTATTTACTATAGTTCTCCTGAAAATCTGATGAAAGCTAAATGCTAGCACTAAGACCACAGCCTTGCCTGTGGTCCTGGAGCTGACTTTCTGGGATCACATCCTCAGGGGTGGCCGGGACAAATCCCTAATGCTTGCTGAAAGGCGAGTTTCCCTTTAGGGCTTCCTGCCTCCTGCTATAAAACCTTCTGCCTCCTTGGAGGGCACACTAAGGACACCCTGTGCCCACAATGGCTCTACAGGCTGGTGTTCCTTGTCCTTTTCAACCTCGAGGCCTATCCCTTTGCTCTTTTCTCAGTCTCTTCCCAAAATATCCGTGCTCGTCCTCAGGACCCGATTCTCAACAATCTTACAACCTCATTTTCATTGAATCACTGAGTCCTTGACCTGCAGTAAGTTTAGCATTTCTATCTCCCAGAAGCATTTGCTGCCTTCTCTCTCACCCCACCCCCAACTTTTAAGTAGGAAACATAAACCCTTAAGCAGAATGAAACGTCCATTTGTGTTAAAGTTTAGGGCATTTGGGATGGGCAGCCTGCTTTTCTGATCTTGGCCTTATTTCACAAATCTGGACTTTTACACAAGCTGTTTTTTTTTTTTCTTGGAATGTTCTCTCACTCCACCAGTGAAATGCATAACTACTGTCCAAATGTGATCTCCATCCGGAATATCTTCCTGACTCTAGAACTGCACTACCCCAGGAGCCACTCCCCACGGGAAGCCCCTGAGCACCTGAGAGGCTGAGTACTCCAAGTGAGACATGCTCAAACACACGCCGGATTTGTAAGATTTAGTATGGGCTGGCCAAAAAGTTCATTTGGTTTTTTCGGTAAGATGGCTCTAGTAGCGCTTAGTTGTCTTTAACTTCATTTGAAACAGTTTTAGCAGACTGTATGGTGACAGCTGTCATATCAGTGTGCATTTTAAGAAAGACATCAAAATTGGTGGATTTTTATGTAGCCATATTAATATTGAAGGTGGAAGATAATACCCAACATTTTTAGCATATTATTCTTTTTTATTTCAAGAAAGGTAAAAATGCAACTGAAAAGCAAGAAAAGATTTGTACAGTGTATGGAGAAGGTGCTGTGACTGATCAAATGTGTCAAAAGTGGTTTGTGAAGTTTTGTGCTGGAGATTTCTGGCTGGATGATGCTCCATGGTTGAGTAGACCAGTTGAAGTCAATAGTGATCAAATCGAGACATTAATTGAGAATGATCAATTTTATACCACATGGGAGATAACTGACATATACAAAATGTTCAAATCAATAAAGTTATTGGTGAAATGAAAAATGTATCTTTTATTTTATGGAAAAAATCATATGAACATTTTGGTCAACCCAATATTACAGAAAGTCAAGTATCTCATTAATTTTAATATTGACTACATGCTGAGATAATAATATTTTGGATGTACTGAGTTAAGGAAAATACATTAGCACAAATCAGTTTCATGTGTTTCTCTGTACTTTTTAATGTTGCTACTGGAGAATTTCAAATGACATGGGTGGCTGGCGTCTGTGGCCTGCCCTCCCTTCCTGCTGGGCAGCACTGTTCTGGAGTCTGGACCAGTGGTTTTGAAATTGTAATGGGAGCTAAAGAGTACATCTGATTTGTGGGTTTCTGAATGAATGTCCCTGGAGTGGCACTTTGGGGTCAATAATCTGTTTCTGATGTATGTCAATAACATATTCAAGATAACCAATGAAGAACAGATTTATTAGTTCTTTGTGGTTATATCCAAGCGACACTAATCTCTCATTAATTTTATTGAAATCCCCATTTCCTCCCTTCTCATCCTTAACCCTAGAGATAAAAAAAAAAAGCAAAATTTAAAAAACAGTGTGAGAGTGTGTGTAGGGTCTTTTGTTCAGTTGGCCAGTCCCTGGACTGAATATGAAATATGCTCCAGTTAAGCATAGACAACTATGAGAAAAAAAATAAGAGAAGAAATGAAACTAATATTAGCTGCCACACACAGTGCTAGACGTAGTCAGAATTCCCTGGACTGTGCTTAGAGGAACCACAATCCTGAGGGCTATTCACATATGATGTATTAGAGGTGGGCTGAGGGAGAAACTTCATGGTCAAATCGGAGTGGAAAATGTGGTACTAAACAGTTAGCTGGCTTTCTTCATTCCAGGACTTTCCAGAGACTTTAATATACTATGAAGCACTGGGATAGCTCAAAAGGGAAATTATTGAGTTCGTTGTTTACCAGCTTACTTGATCACAGGATTCTCTCTGGAGAAACACCTATCACCATCACTGGATGGGAAAATCTGTCGCAGACACTGTTGCTTCATCTGCATTTTACGGGGAGGAAACTGTGGTTTAGGAAGTTAAGTGTCCTGCCCAGCACTTCAGTCTCGCATAATTGTGTTGGGGCCGAGCCAAAATTCCAAAATGATGTTTATGCCAGAGGAAAGAATTTAACATGATCAGAACAGGCAAATATTATTATGGAGAATTCACGATACACATAGAAATACATTTAAAAATGACTGAGCTAATTCTCTTCACACATGCCAAAGTCATTGCCCCTCAGTTCAGACTCCACTCCCATCTTTAGTCTCCTTGGATGAAAGAGGTCTCCTTCTCTGCATTTTCCAGCATTCCTCATTTAAATCTGGGCACACAATGCTTTACTGTCAGCTTTCCATGTGTACATGTCTTATCTCTCAAACAAATTAGAGCTTGCTGTGGTTTTCCTTTGAACTCCTCACAGGGCATCTTGCATAGAGAAGGTTTATTAATGACCAGTCTGTCTGGGTTAGCTATTGGTGATTTGTGGTATCTTTTGACAGTAGCCAAACACTACAGAAACGTTGGCTCTTGGTTCAGAGACATCGTGTGTTCACCTAAATTGCCAAGTCAGTATCAAATAGCATGATGTTGAATAGTATCAACATACCTGTAAAATGCAGCTCATGATATCAGAGGCGATTTTTGCATGGGGAGTGTCTTCATCTTTCCCAGAGGTTCTCAGGTTGTGTTCCAAGCAGGAGTCCCAGAGCGCCACAAGGGCCTTCGCGTGCTTTTCAATGGATTCCGTCTCTCTGATGGCTGTTGTGATTCTTGTGATGCAGATCTCAACCACTGCCTGGTCATTGTTATTGGTTTGGTAATCCTATTTGGAAGAAAACCTTCATATTAAATAATACTCTGGAAAGTTATTCTTCAAAGGCATGACAATGGACAAGCTGAGTCATTTAGCAAACAGACGTGCAAAATGAAGTGCTAGGAGGTGAGGTCGTAAAGCCCAGTAGGACATGCCTTCTTCCAAGATGAGAAGCTTGTGGAAGGGGCAGAGTTGGAACCCTGCTCAGGTGGAGCAGGCCCCTGTGCCACAGAGACACAGAGAAGGAGTGAGAGTCTGACGGAGCTTAATTATTCACTTGCAAGTGGGTTTAGTCTTCAGGCTATTCAGTTTCTAAGTCCATTATTATTATCATTATTATTTTGCTCTGACATTTCAGTAACGTTTGTGAAATGTTTCAAGTTACCTTCCAATTTCTCCTCATATGCTTTATCTCTCTGTACACAATAGGACAGATCATTTCATTTTTTTTTTTCAGACAACTACCAAATCCATTTTAACTTTCTCCAACTCAAATTCCCTACATTCCTCTTATTTTAATTCTTCCTCAGATCTTTTTTGAGAGATGATATGACCCTTTAAAACATCTAAATGTGAAAACTAGGCCCACTGCTTTAATTTGGAAACTGGTCTGACTGTGAACTCCATGTGGTGGACTGGATCCCACCCCAGCACGTGCCCTCCGGTAGGAGGTGATGGGGCTCCCTATCCCAGCGAGCTCCAGCTCCGGTGCAAACTCCAGTGCCGACCACCTTTTTACGCTGTTACAACTAATGCTGCAGAAGCCATCTTATGCACGAAGCCCTCTCCGTACTTGAGACTAATTTGAGCCTAGATTTTCCAGAAGTGGAAATTTCTGAGGCAAAGTGCAGGAACGTTTTTTAAGGTTCACGATACATTCTGCCCAACTATTTTCCATAAAGGTCTTACCGATTCATATTCCCATCAACTGGGTGAAAACATACCCTCCTATTGTACCTTTGCAAGAAAAAGATATCTTTGTTTTGCTAATGGGATCAGTGAAAAACAATACCTCATTGCTGTTTTACTTGGAATTTCCTTGATCAGAAGAAAGATTGAATATTTTGTCATGTTTATTGGCCATTTGTATTTCCTCCTTTGGAAATGGCCACTGTATTCTTCTGTTTATTTTTCCTTAGTGGATTCCATTTTTTATTCCTTTGGTTCTCCTGTGGTGCAATATCTTTTTCTTGGGAGGATATTAAGTCAACATTTGGCATATTGCTTGGGAATGTGTCTCCATGCTTCAGTATTTTTGGATTTTTTTGTTGCTATTTATTGACATGCTAAGTTTTTAGGTACTCAAATATGTCAGTCTTTGGGGATTTTATTGCTTTTCCTTTTTTAAATTGGAAATTTAAGTTATTTATGATTATGGATTGAAATATAGAGCTGAGGAAATGAAACCATAATGTATCATATAGAGGTGAACAATACAAAAGGTTAAGAGGAATGGAAGATAAAATAGGATAGAATATAAAGAATATAAGGGCAAAATTTTTGTTGGCTTTGTTCACTACTATATTTCTAATGCCTAGAATATTGATGAAAGATAAAAGATAAATAAATACTTGTGGAATACCCATATAAATAAATAAATAAAATCTACAGAAGGAGAGATTGGATGGAAAAGATAATATTTGATATAATATTTTAAAACTGTCCAAAATTGATTAAAAGCATAAAACTCAAAGTCACAATACACAATGAGGATTGAGTAGGAAAATGCAAATAAAACCATGTCTAGAGGTATAATAGAACCATGGACCTCTAGACACAGAGAAAATAATATAAAAGAAAAAACAGATCACTATAAAAAATGACAAACTAACAGTAGATTTCATAACAGCAATAGTGGAAATTACTGAGAAATAAAAAGATTGCCAACCCAGAAATTTATATCCAGGTAAGTATCATTCAAAATTAAGAGCAAAATAATAACATTTTTAAAAAACAAACGTCGAGACTTTGTCACTAATAGATCTTTATGGAAGGGACTTTTAAAATGTACCCTTCAGAAAATGAAAACTTGGATTCAAAAGAATGATCAGAAAAGAAACAAGAAAGTATTAGGTACTAGAAGTAAACATTGGCTGAATTTTTAAAAAATTGGTAATTTTAAAGAATAGTTTCTAGGGAATGAAACAAGGTGGAATAAAAGTGTTGCTTAAGAATGAGATGGACATTAAAGTGTTCCAAGGTCCTTATGGTAAAAGGAGAACGAAGCTATTGAATAACTTTAGATATTGTTATTGCAATTCCACAAATGTAAGAAGGCGTGAATTATGAGATCTTCTATTATGAAGGAAGAAAAAAGACTGTCAATTAAGTTGTGAGTTACCTTATGCCTTACAAAGAATTCTACAGAGATGTGAACTGATGGTACTAGCCTCTCATTTCTCTGCAATTTCTTTCATGTCTTTCAAGGGAATTGCCTTTTCCTCCTATTTTCAGTTGTATTACTTACTGTAGTGTGATAGACCATCTTTTATCAATATCTTAGTAACAAAAAAGTAAGTTCTCTATTAGTTTCTATAAAGTTCTTCAGTTATTGTTTTGTAGTTTATGATAAACTCTTAGGACAGATCCCGGCATACGGTGAGCGCTACATAAGTATTACTACTATTGCTGACTCAGATGAGCCTTAAACTATGTTACAACGGAATTCTCAACCACTTCAAACAACTAGCATCCCTCAGTTCACATTCTTTGCCTAGAATGCAATACAATTTTAACTTAACAACAAAAAGATTACAAAAATTGTTTGGGAAAGTAAAAATCACTTATGGGACAAAGAGGAAATCGGAATCAAAATAAGAAAGTATTCAGAATTTATAGTGAAAATACTATATTTCAAAAGCTTGTGGGGTTAAAGTACATGACCTTATGGTTATTAATGCTTTTATTAGTAAATAAGAAAGTAAAAAAAATCAGTAAGCTAATAATACACTTGAGGGGATTAGAAAAAGAATATAAAATACAACCAGAGAAAGAACAAAGAAGAAAGTAGTAAACATTAATAAAGTTAGTGAGAGATATAAAGATCCCATATAGATGATTAATGAACTAAAAGCTTTTAAAATCAGACAAAGCTCTGAAAATACTAATGAAAAAAAATCAGTGACGATGTGCATTTAAATACAGATGCAACAGAGCACAAAACAAGAACAATACAAATAACTTTATGCCAATAAATTTGAAAAGCCAGATAAAACATACAATTTTCTAGAAAATATTTTTACCAAAAGTGGCTAAAGCAACCCCCCACTTTCTTCAAATAAATTGAATCTGTCAATTTTCTCCAAATAAATTAAATCAATAGTTTAAAAATCTACTTAAAAAAAAACAAAATAAGAAAAATCTCATGGTACCCAGAGTGTTTTACAGTTTTCTATGAAATCAAGGAATAGATCACCACAATCTTACAAAACTATTATAAAGAATAGAAGTGTGGAGAAATTTCACAATTCATTTTATGAGACTAGTACGTGTAAGTTGATGCCAAGCCAGGGAAAGACAGTAGAAGAAAGGATAATCAGGCCAATCTCATTAGTTCTAAAACCCCTTAAAAATAGCAAACCAAATCTGGAAATGTATTAAAATAAATGTCAAATTTCATTTTATCCCATGAATGCAAAAATCTATTAGTGAAATTCAGCACTTTAACAGAATAAAAGGAGAAAAGCAGAGATTTCAAAAGGGCAGAAAAAGCAGTTAACAAAATTAAACAATTCTTAGAAAAATGGGAATAAAAGGAAACCTCCTTAGTCTGACAAAAGGTCCTAACTAAAAGCCTGGGGCAAACATCATACATTGAAAAGACAGAAAGCTTCCTTTAATGAATGAGAAAAGGATTTCTATTACCCCCTGCTTATTCAACATTATTCCGGAGTGCTAGTCAGGACAATGAGACAAAGAAATCATATAAAGGGCAGAAGAATTAGAAAGGAAGAAACAGAGGGACTTCCAGTTGAGATGGAGGCATAGGTAGACACACTGTGCCTCCTTGCACAACCAAAAGAAGGACAACAACAATTTAAAAACAAAAAACAACCAGAACTGACAGAAAATTGAAGTGTATGGAAGTCCGACAACCAAGGAGTTAAAGTAGACACAGTCATCCAGACCGGTAGGAGGGGCGGAGTCGGGCAACTGGGCAGAGAGAAGTCACAGCAAAGCAGTGGCTGGTGGACCCAGTGAGGCAGCAGATCTTGAAGGGGCACAGGCACGCAAGGTGGCTGGCGGAGCAGGCAGTCCCACATTTGTGCGCAGATAAACCAGGTGAAACTGGGGAGCTAGACAGATGGCACAACCCAGGACCCCAGTGCAGGGAAATAAAGCCTCAAAGCACCAATTGAAAACATCTGTGGGGGTTGCAGTGGCAGTGGGAGAAACTCCCAGCCTCACAGGAGAGTTTGTTGGAGAGACCCACAGGGTTTTAGAATGTACACAAACCCACCCACCTGGGAATCAGCACCAGAAGGGCCCACTTTGCTTGTGGAAAGTGGGGGAAATGACAGAAATCTGGCAGAGAGCAGAGTAAGCACCATTGTTCGCTCTCAGACCCCTCCCCCACATACAGCGTCACAACCCAGTGACTGTGTTGCCCCGCCCTGGTGAGCACCTAAGGCTCCGCCCCTCATACGTAACAGGGGCATCAAGACAAAAAAAAAAATGACCCAAATGAAAGAACAGATCAAAGCTCCAGAAATAGTGCGACTAAGCAACGGAGAGGTGGCTAACCTATCAGATACACAATTCAAAACACTGGTGATCAGGATGCTCACAGAATTGGTTGAATTTGGTCACAAATTAGATGAAAAAATGAAGGCTATGCTAAGTGAAATAAAGGAAAATGTACAGGCCACCAATAGTGATGGGAAGGAAACTGGGACTCAAATCAATGGAGTGGACCAGAAGCAAGAAAGAAATATTCAATCAGAAAAGAATGAAGAAACAAGAATTCAAAAAATGAGGAGAGGCTTAGGAACCTCCAGGACATCTTTAAACATTCCAACATCCAAATTATAGGGGTACCAGAAGGAGAAGAGGAAGAGCAACAAGTGGAAAAGTTATTTGAACAAATAATGAAGGAGAACACCCCCAGTCTGGCAAAGAAAATAGACTTCCAGGAAGTCCAGGAAGCTCAGAGAGTCCCAAAGAAGTTGGACCCAAGGAGGAACACACCAAGCCACATCATAATTGCATTAGCCAAGGTAAAAATGAAGGAGAGAACCCTAGAAGCAGCAAGAGATGAGGGGACAGTAGCCTACAAAGGAGTTCCCATAAGACCACCAGCTGATTTCTCAAAAGAGACCTTGCAGACAAGAAGGGGCTGGAAAGAAGTATTCCAAGTCCTGAAAGGCAAGGACCTACATCCAAGATTGCTCTATCCAGCAAAGCTTTCATTTAGAATGGAAGGGCAGATAAAGTGCTTCTCAGATAAGGTCAAGTTAAAAGAGTTCACCATCACCAGGCCCTTATTATATGGAATGTTAAAGGGACTTTATCTAAGAAAAAGAAGATAAAAAACATGTACAGGAAAATAACAGCAAACTCACAATTATTAACAACCACACATAAAACAAAAACAAAAACAAACTAAGCAAACAACTACAATAGGAACAGAACCACAGAAATGGAGATGACATGGAGGGTTAGCAACAGGGAAATGGGAGGGGGAGAGAGGGGGAAAAAGTACAGAGAATAAGTAGCACAGATGGTAGGTAGAAAATAGACAGGGGGAGGGTAAGAATAGTATGGGAAATGCAGAAGCTAAAGAACTTGTAAGTGTGACCCATGGACATAAACTAAAGTGGGGGAATGTGGGTGGGAGGGGGTGTGCAGTATGGAGGGGAGTGAAGGGGGGAAATGGGATAACTATACTAGCATAATAAAATATATTTTTAAAAAGGAAGAAACAAGCCCATCATTATTTTAAGATAATGATTATATACTTAGAAAACTCCAAAGAATGTATTTCTCTCATCCTAAAAAAACAAAAACTCTTTCTTGGCTCCCTAATGCTGTCTAATTGCCGCCCCATTTCTCTGTTCTTCTTTATAGGAAAATGAGTTGTCGCTGCTCATTCTTTTCAGGTCTTTCCCTCCCATTTCGTCTTTAACAGCAATCCAACTTGCACCCCTACCTACCCAATGATACTGCTTTTGTCAAGTCACATGACCTGTAAGTGCTTGAATCAAAGGTCAGTTCTCAATCCTCATCTCACTAGACCTATCAGCAGAATCTGACGCCACTTTCTACTTGACACAGTTTCTCCACTCAGCTTTCAGGACATCATGCTCTTTTGACTTTCTTCCTCTTTCCCTAAATTTCTCTCAGGTCTTTACTGGTCCTTCATCATCTCTGTGACTTCTAAGAACTGGGATCAGTCTTTGGACTCACTTAATTTTTTCTACACTCCTTCCTTTGGTGATCTCTTCATTCTTAAGGCTGATGACTTCCAAAATGATAATGTCAGCCTTGACCTCACACCTCCCCTCTAGACTCGTATACCCAGCTCTCTGCACGGCATCTCCACTCAGACCTCTGACAGCCCATACCACATGTCTACGGCACGACTCTGAATCCTTCATACCCCCTTCCCCAATCTGTCCTCCCTCACTCTTCTCCATCTTCACTCAATGACAATTTTATCATTCAAATTTTTCAGGCCAAACATCTTTGAAATTCTCTCTCTTTTCTCTTTCTCTCTCTCCACACCACGTCTGTCTCCACACCAGTAAATCCTGTTGGTTCCACCTCCATGAACACATCCAGAATCTGAACACTTCCACACCTCCGTGTCTCCATGATGGTCAGCCTCTGTTCTTCTTCCTCTGTATTATTGCAGAATATAACTGGCTTCCCTAATTCCACCTTTGCCTTTCCACAGACCGTTCTCAAAATAGGAAAAGGAAAGTCAGCTTGCGTTATTTTCTCGTCAGAGTTCCCCAACGCCTGCCAGAGGCCCCACGTGATCCGCCTCCACTTTCCTTCTGCCCTGTTGTCCTTTGACCTCCCCACCTTGCTCCCTCTATTATGGCCACACAGGCCTCCTTGCTGTTTCTCAAAAACTCCAGGCTGCCTCCAACTTCAGGGCCCTTGCACTAGATGTTTCTTTTGCCTGAAAGGATTCCCTCCAGGTATCCACAAGTATTGGCTCCCTCATTTCCAAATTTCGCCTAAATGCCAGCTTCTCAGTATGTCCTACTACCTCTACCCTATTAAAAATTCAGAATTCTAATCTCTTATCTTTCTCCTGTGCCTATTTTTCTACACAGCACTTACTTACCCTTTTCTAATATACTACATATTTTTCTTATTTATTTTGTCAATTTTCTGTTTTGCCAATTAAATGGATGATAGCAGACATTTTATTTATTTATTTATTTACATCTATTTTATCCGGTCTTGTATCCTCAGCATCCAGTACAATGTCTGCAACATTGAAGGTTCCTAATATATTTGTTGAATACATGGAAAAATATAGACAAATTATTAGTATTAATAACAGAGTTACATGAGTCAACTAGACACAAGGTCACTACACAAGTGGTGTTTCTGTTATGACCACCTTAAAAATAGTTGTGGAATACAATTGTTTAAAAAGAGAATGCCATTTATAATATCAGCTAAAATATGAAATACTTATAAATTGAAACAAAGATGTGTAAGACTTTTAGGATCCTTATGAAAAAAATTATAAAACTTTATTGAAAGATACTGAAGAAGAGCTAAATGAATAGATATACGAGATCTACAGATAAGAAGACTCTACCATGAAGATATTAACTTTCTTCAAATTAATCTATAAACATGATGAAATTCCAATCAAGATACAACAGAATTATTCGCAAAACTTGAGAAGCCTAATATGAAATTGTTAAAGAACAAAAACAAATGGAAGCAATTTTAAAGAAGGAATTGGGGATACTTGTCTTACCAGATATCAATGCTTATTATAATCAAAGGTAAAAGGCAAGCTACATTTGGAGTAAGAGATTCATAATATGCACAGGTGACAAAGGATTATTACAAAAATATATAAAAACCTCCTTCAAATTAATAAGAAAAAAATATATTTTAAAAACCTCCATAAAATTTGAAAGAAAAAAACCCCAATCATAAACAAGCACTTTATTGAAGGAGAGAGCCAAATGTCAAATAGCAAATGAACTTATTTTTAAAATGGTCAGCTACCCTGGTGAGGGGACTACAACTTTTAATAACAATCATTCACCTAAATTGAAAAACACTTTAGAAATCTGATAAAAGTAAGCATTGCTGAGGTAAAGCCGCTGGAACACTCGGACATAACAATGGGAGAGCCAATTGTTTCAACCAAGTTGGGGAGCAATTTGGTGGTGTATCAGAAGGTTGAAAAGATAGAAAGCCCCCAAGCCAGTTGTTTCACTTTGAGTTGTGTGCCCTAGAAATACCAGCACGTTTGCCCAAATGGCTAACTGTAAGAATGCTCCCTGTAGCACTGTCTAAACAGTAAATGTCCATCAAACGAAGAATGGATAAACAAACTGGGCATAGTCACGTAACAGATACTCCATCCCACTGAAAACAAGTGAATTGGAAATGCATGAACCAACATAGCCAAACCTCAAAAACATAATATTGAGCTTATGACTGCATTTATATGAAATTTAAACACAAGAAATATTATACTACAAGTAATTTTTAATCATGATCACGTAACAAAGAAATGAAAACATGCATAAATAAATACCACAATCAGGATATTGGTTACCTTCGGGAGAAAGGGGAGACGAGATGGATTAGAGCCTGACACGCATGTGATTTCAATTTTATCTAATTGGTTAAATTGGGTGGTTTTCGAGTGCCTAATGCTGGAAGATAGGTGGAACAATTAGGCATGGGGCGACATCCTGGGGCAAGTGGAGGTGGGAGTGAAAGAAGGAGACAGCCTCACCTGAAGGAGTGTGCGAGGAAAGCCGAGGGAGTGGAGGAAGTGATTCGTAGGTAAGGTATTCCAGAAAAGACTTCACATGAGAAGACTTAAAGTCACATTGGGGCACTTCGAGAGAATTTTTAGTGACAAGTCACATTTTCAAAGCCAAGGGTAAGGACAGGATATTTTTCAGCAGTACTTTGGAGTAACGGGTGGAAAAACAGGGCTTGAACTGCAGAGTAGAATCTAGTGAGTTTCAATTATTTTGTGAGTGACTTTAGAAGAAGGATTGGGGGCTTGCTTACCAAATTTTCAAATCTACAAAGCTAGGAATGATAACTAAAATATTGGACAAAATCAAGGTTTTTTAAAAAAGGGATGGATATCCTGGAAGAAGGACCAAAACACAAGAATATTATTGCAATGGTTTAAAATGTGACATAATCCACTTAAAATTTTTTTTTAAGTTATCCAGTTACAAGTCTTGATTCAACCTGAAGATCTTGGCACATCACAGGATAGAGGTGGCCAACTATCTGATGTTATTATTGAAAAGAAATTTTAGAAACAGAGTATCTGACCAGGATCAGCAGTTATTCTAAGCAATTTGTTCAAGTACTGGGCAATGATAAATTACAATAATAAATTAGGACAATTCCCAGGGAGGTTAACCAGAATGTTGAGAATACAGGCAGTACTTGGGAGCTACAATGAAGCATCCTCCAAGAACTTGAAAAAAAAGATTGTCCTTTGAGGATTAAACAACAGCAACAACAACAAAATTCACTTGTATAAGTGGAATTAGCCAAGTACTGGGTTAACCCAAGATGCTATATGTACATGGATAACTTCATAGGCGAGTTAAATATAATCTCAGGGAGGTAGAGCTGAAATGTGATTGTAACCGAGGAGAAAGAAGCCTAATAAATAATAACATTCCTTGTCTAGTGAAAGACTGGGTAAATAGACTTGGAGAGCACAGCAAGGAGCTCACAAGAATTCTAAATGACCTGAGTTTTATTTTACATTGTAAATCAGTAAGTTCCCATTCTAATTTATACTTTTGAGTCTTGTGTTTGGATAGCAGGATTTGCATAGCATTTCTCACATAGTGACAAAACTGGTTTTCTAGACCTGACACTAGAAATGCAAGGTAATGTGGCCTTTCCCTGTCATAGGCCCCTTCCTTGTCATGGAAAAACATGAGAACACTAAGGATGTTTAGCTGGGAGGAGAGAAGCCAGAGGTGAAATGGATACCCATCTTAGTAGGTTTAAAGGTCTTCTTGCAGGGGCAGAGGTTAGATCTTTTTGATTGTTGGGGCAAAGAAATGAACAAAGCACAATGGATAGAAAAGACAATAAGGTTTCATCCGGTTAAAAGAAGTAACAAGCTAACAATTTCAATAGTGGAACAGCTGTGTTTTTTGTCAATTAGGATTCATTGGTCATAAGCCACAAAGTCTAGACACTGTAGGAAAATAATAATAATAAAGATGTAAGGTAGCTCATAGATTTGAAGAAAAAGCTACACTACCTGCATCAGAAGGACAGTGACCAAAGCAAAGGCAGTGACAGAGGGGGCAGGAACTAAAGGACTGTGTCTTGGGGACACCATCACCATGATAAATCACTCTTTGCTGATTTCCTTCCAAAATTACTGGGAAAATAATCCTGGTTGCTATAGTTTGGGTGGATGTCTCTACTTCTTTCCTTCCTTTTCCCCATGCAAAGACAAGGTAGGGAATGTTGACTCAAGACCCCATCAAGGCTTCATGCAATGGAGAGGAGAAATTTACAAAAGGAAAAGCATTGATAGGGGACTCAAGACTTGGAAAATTTTAGCTTAAGATAAAAAGTTATAAGTCTAGCAAGTAATGTATATGTTAAGCTTTTGTTTCCGAAACTACAGATAAGGCCCATCCTGGCTCCTGGGAAAAGCAGTCGACCTCCTGGGCCACTGGCTAGAGATTACCACCTGGGGACAAGTTGGAGGCATTCAGGTCTTTTGTGTGACCACCCCCACCCCCCCTTGGGAACAGCTAACAGCCGAGAACAGGAATGCTGCACCTTGGCTCACCTAATCCTCCCTGAATTGCAAAGCCCTCACCACACCTTGTTTGTCCTCCCCCACCCCCTTATAAAAGATCTGGCCAGGAAAGAGAAGGGAAGATGGTTTGTTAGGGTACAAACCCACCATCTTCTTGGATCACCGGCCATCTGAATAAAAAGCCCATAAAAGATTCAATCGCTGTCATTGCTTATTGGATTTGGTAGTGACAGGCAGCCCGAACGCTGGCGTCTTTTCCCGTTACAGCATCAGGCAGAAAAATATCAGAAACTATGACCTCCTCATCATTGCAGGTGCAGAAGGGAAGGCCACCTATTTGTTAGGAGCCTTCTGTGCTGAAAGGAAGTTGGAAAAGATGATTGAGAAGGTCCCTTCTAGTTCTAACAGGAAACTGAGAAGTGGAATTGATTACTGAGATCTGGGGTCATTAGGACAGAACTGATAAGGAAGATCTGGTCCTGTTCATAAGGGAAGGATGGGATGCAGCTAACAGTGAAGTAAGTGATGGGGTAGGTATGGTGGTTCAGTGGACTGCTCACTGGCATTGGCCATTGAATGTCATAGGAACCGAGGCATCATCAATAGGTTTTGAACAAAGGAAAGACATGTAATAAAATCTGGTTTACAAAGTTTAATGTGGTAACTACTAGTAAAACGAACTAGAGAAAGGCAGGACCAGAAGCAGGAGATCAATTATTTTGAGGGCCTGAGCCAGGGTGGTAGCAGCAGGAGGGAAAAGAAGGAACAGATAAGAAGCATTTCTCTGGCAGTGTCTACAGAATTCACAAGGCAAGAGGAAAGAGAGAAAGGGAGGTCTAGGAAAATGACAGTGTAACTGAAAGAAAGGTGGTACCTTCTAATTGAGGTGCTGGGTATTAACTACCATGAACTTGAAGCTTAGAGCACGATGTCAAGCCTAAAAGCATACATTTGGGATTCCCTCATGTAGAAACTGTACTTGAGATTATATGAATAACTTTCTATAAGGATAAAATATAATTCAATTATAGGGCAATTATGTCTTTTTAGAAAGAAGTAATCACTGAGAAATAGAACCATTAGAAACCATTGAAAGAATAATGAAACTTAAACTGTTTTTTAAAGGAATAGAGAGGGAGAAGGAATTCCACAAAGGGACATATTTAGAATTGATTAGAAAAATTAAATATTGGATTGATCTGAATGATTTAAAAATCGGATTGAACCCTGACTGGTGTGGCTCAGTGGATTGAGTACCGACCTGTGAACTGAAGAGTCACAGGTTTGATTCCTGGTCAGGGCACATGTCTGGGTTGCGGGCCAGGTCCCCAGCAGGGGTGTGCAAGAAGCAAACACACATTGATGTTTCTCTCCCCCTCTTTCTACCTCCCTTCTGCCCTCTCTAAAAATAAATAAATAAAATCTTTAAAAAATAAAAATTGGATTGGTTTTCATGATTCTGCTAAAATGATTATTTTTATTCTGCTACCCATCTGCTCTATGCCACAGTTACAGATAGGGAAATGGAAGAAGTGAGGTATGAGAGAAGTTAGTAGGTGAAGAACACGGGAGAACTACTGATTTCTAGACCTGTTGATCTGGTGGGATGCTGGCCGGAGAGCTTAAAGGATGGCCAGCGCTCCTGATGGCAAGGGACCTGCCAGCCCTAACAGTTAACGGTGGGACATGAAACAGACAAAACTCACCAGTCCTAAAATTCTGAGTTTAACATCTGTGAGACAAAGCAACTAACCAGTGAAGGGAACAGCAGCAAAAATCACTGACACTAGTGACCTCTAGTGGAAATAGGTTTCAATATATATATATATATATATAATGCATTTATTATATCTAATAGATATTATAAATAAGATGGTATTCATTATAACTAATGAATATTATAAATAATATTTATTAGAATCATATATATGTGTACATGCTATTAGATTACATGAAAATACATGGCATAGTCACTCAATTTATTTCCAGAGTATGAAGAATGGGGCTGCTGGAAATAGCATATAAATCTTCCCCAGAAAGTGGCAACGTACCAGGAATACTCGGTGTTTTGAGCCAGACTGAGTTGATGAATGTTCTGGAGAACATGTGGACACTAATTGCTGTTGAAGGCATTACCTGAGAAAAGGAGAGTGACTTCACCGGTCCCTGGGGGAATCTGGCACGTTAATGGCAGCCAGCAGGAGAACGTGCTGACGGGCTGGAGGAAGAAGCTGCACTGCTCGCTAGCATGCTTTTTAGACATTTCTTCTTTCTAACATGGAAGAAAGCTGTTATTTCTGAAGTGTGGACACATTTGCTAATTCAGTATTTTATGGCTTGAGCCCTGTCCCTTTCCTTTGCCCCATGGCTGTTTATGCCACAGGTTGGCAAATGCTGTTGAGCTGTGAGGATGCGAAAGGATGCTCGTTGGCCTTGGCCTTTGAAATGGGACCAGTCTCACGAAGGGTCCTAGCCTGACCAGGAAGGTCAGGATCAAAGCACACCACACCCAACCCCTTTGGGAAGTACTTTCAGAATCTATAATCTCAACATTGAGAAGCAAAAGAATGGGAGGGTTGATAGAAATTTTTAATTTGTCTGATCACACTGGGGGCTAATGACTGGTGAGGTGAATTAAATGGTGGAGGAGGGGAATGTAGAAAAAGAAGCAAAGCAAAGGGAAAAAATGTAGAAGCTAAGAGAATCAGCGTTATCAAGCCCTGGGCAACTGTCACTTCTGGCAGCAGAGTGATGGTTGTCCTTGTCTCGTATTACTTGCATGGCAGGGGGTGTCATCCTGCCTTCTTTCATTATTCAGCCTCCACCACATGATCGGCTTTGTTTCCCCGATGCTGTTGTTGTAGCTTGGCAGGTCTGCTTTCCCCCGGATTTGCTCCCTCTCCTCTCCCTGTCATTCCAAGGATTCAGAAATAACCCTTACAGGAGCCTTTTGTGAAGATTCCACTCTGGTTTGCAGTTTCCAGAGTTCTGATCTCTGTGAGTGGGCAGAAGGTGGCCTGGCTCTCCCCTGTCAATGATTTTCTGGTACGAAGCCTTAGAGGCCCACAAGACCACAGAGCAGAGATAAGAGTGATCCTTCCTCTTTCCCCTGCAGAGATCCTTTCCCCCAAGATTAGCACAATTACTTGGCTCTAAAATAGGTCATTTCAGGGGTTTAGTCTGAAAAGTAGTTTACTTACTGAAGATGAACTAATTATTTTAATTTGCTCCAAAGCTTCTGTCAGGCTGTCTTCAATCTCAGAGTCCTCTAAGGAGAAGAGGTCCCCAGCTCGGGAGAGGTCTTTTTGTCCTAAGACCAGTCTGAACAGGTGATGCATGGTGAGGAGTTTGATAGTCAATTGACTTTCTGTAGGCCCAGGGCCACGCGTCCCAGTTATCAGAGGTGAGTAAGACAAAAACATCTAGTAGGAGGTATACTTTGTACTCCTGGAAAGGTCATTTTTCTTCAGACTTTGAGGTCTTTTACATTCTCTGCAAGAGAAACAAATGACACAATGTAGCCATTAGTAGAAAAACATGACCTCAGAATGTGAACTTGGTGCCCAGCAGAGAGAAAAAACACAAACCTTTGGAAATGTGCATGATGAAGTCAGTTTCAATCTTTTTCATCTCGTGGCACACATAAACTAGCTACTAGAATTCTGAAGCACACACCATATATATACATGTATATGTGTTGCTGACCTGACCAAAAAAATAGGTATAATTTTGATTCAAGCACACCAGACAGCTATTGTTTTGTTAGCTGTTGTCATTTTTTTTTTTATTTGACCATCTGAGGCAAGAGAGGTCAGTGCCCCTGACTAAATAGTCATGTATTGCATGTTTTAAAATCTTTTGTGACACACCAGTGTGCCTCTTGCAGCTCACTGGTTGAAAATTGCTGGCATAGAGTAACAGATTCTGGCTTGATATCTTCAAATGAGATCTTTCCTTATTCTTGCCTCAAAAAATCCTGTCAAAAATTGTTAGGTTTCTCCAGAATTTAATTTGAGCCTTAAAGCAGCATAAATCTCACAATTATTTTTCTCTTTTCTATATAATTCTTTTTTTTTCTCCATGCCATAAGGAAATAAGTGGACAAGCAACAAATACGTCCAATGTTTGCCAGATTTTTCCCAAACAGATTCCCATGGAAACCAAACAGAAAAGGGCAATGAATGGAAGAAAAGAGAGAGCACAGGAAACATCTTTTAGACCCACTGCCTGGTTTCCTCTCTTTTCCGGGACATGGAAACCAATGCTTACCTTCCTGGTGGGACTTCTCCACTGAACTGACCACAGAAGCTGCCCTGACCCTCAGTCCAGAAGATGACCTAAATACCTGCCTTATTCTTATTCACTCCCTAAACAAGTAGCAGTGAAATAAAGGACTCTGCCTAGGAGTGTGTGGCTAGTTAAATCTTGGCAGAATGTGAGCATGAACTTGAATATTGAACTTGAAGATGATAACATATCAATGCAGGCTAAAGGAGAAAGGCTTTGGGGTCAGGCAATCCTCCCTCTGGTCCCATAGCTGAAATAATGAACTCCCACTATAATTCTCACTCAATTAACAGTCCAAAGAGAGTAGGGAAATAGTGCAAATTAAATATCTGATTATTCTCATCAGCTTCCTTCTGGGCCTAATAAAATCACAGGCCATTTGCACTGTAGAGACCTTAGCAATCATTTAATGGCCAGGGAGGTTTAATGACTTCACCAAGGCCCCATGGTAACTGTGGCAGTACTGTTCTCTTAATTTCAGACGAGTGGGCTTCCCCTACATTTTACAGATAACAGAAGTTATCTCGTACATGCAGGTAACATACAGTGAGTGCAGCCATCTGCACGGAGAGAGTGAGAACTGAGAATGATTTGTTTAATATAAGCCATAGGCAATTCTTTCTAGCATTTCACTCTGCTGGTCTCCACAGAATGAGTGTGAAAAGGAAGAGGGGAGTCTCTTGCTTCCTGAGCCATCAAAAACATCCCTCCTGTGCTGTCACTGTGGGAGTACTACTGTGCTAAATGCAATTTTAAAGTGTAAAGATACATAGTTTCTATGCAATATGGTCTCTAAATACCAGCCAAATCTTTCATCAGGCACTCAAGTAAATAAGCTCCAAGTAGTGTTCCAAAAGATGCAATTCGTGGGCCTTTAGAGAAATTTCAAGGGTGATATTGCCCACATGAAACTTTTACACAACCCACCAGCTTTAGAAAAATGACACCCAATATTTATATACACTTGTCTGTGTGCCAGGTACTGTTCTAAATGCTTTGTAGACATTAACTCATTTAACCCCCATAATAACTATATGAAGATATTTTATCCCCATTTGACAGGTGAGAAAACCAAGGCATTAAATAACTTGTCCAAGACACACAGCTAGTAAACTAGAGAACTAGATTTTGGATCCAGAGTGCAGGTTCCAAGTTCATAACCACTGTAGTATGTTGATTTGATGTGAGACTACTGTTAGGAGTAAAGGCCCTCAGAGCCTCAGTAACATTTGAGGACAAAGAGATGGGTAAAGTCTGAAGAACACGAACTCCTCTTTCCTCCTGCTGACTCTACATCCCTCCCCACCTGTATGCCCTGGGGTTTTGGCCAGACAGAGCAGGAGACTTGCAGGGAAGGGAAGCTTAGAGGGAGAGAAGTGAAGGAGCTTTGTAGGGGAGGTTTAGAAAGAGAAGAGGAGTAAAGTACTCCTACAGAGTAATATCCACCGTGGCAAATTGTGGAAGAGTGAATTACAATAGCAACAAGAAAAGTTAGGGCAGTTTTTTTTCCTGAATTTTCCCTTTAATGCATTCTTCCACCACCTGCACCCCCCAACTCAGATATTTATAGTAACAGAGTCTCAGTGAAATCCTATTCAGGAAAATAAGACATGGGCTGGAGATGAGTTCACCTTGACCAGTCAGCTTGTTGGTCAGCATCTGGCACTCCCTGAATCAGATTCAGCTGCCCCACACATATCAGAGCTGGGGCTCCGAGAAAGAGCAGAAATATGGGCTGGGGAAGACAGGCACCCACAGGCTTTGTCTGAGCATTTTCTGTACTCTCCAAAGGTACCGTGACAGCAGTGTGGAGCCCACAACCATGCTTTCACCTCCACCTGTTACGCCTAAGTGTCCATGATGTGCAAAACATTATTGTTCAACACACGACTATACATGGAAACTTTCACACATCTCGGGGCGGTGGAAGAAGGGGTGAGACTTACACCAAACATTCTACAATACAGAGATGACCCAGAGAAAAGTCTTCCGCATGCTGTAAAAGCAAGTTTGTGGAAGTACAAGGGAGAGAGGGATTGTTCCTAGCGGAAGATGATAAGGAAAGGCTTTGTGGAGGAAATGGTGTTGGATCCAACCTTTTAGAATATGCTTCATTCAATGCATGTGTCCTAAGCACATGCTAAGTCAGCTTCTTGTCTGGGGACCAAGGTTCAAGTCCCAGACTGGCCACTCAGTGGTTATGGGACCTTTGATTGATGTCTTTTCCTTCCCTGAGCCTCTGTTTCTAGATCTGCAAAATGGGGTTAATATATGCCTCGTTTATCTCATCAGATTATTTTGAAGATCTAAGCTGATAACACACATGAAAGAGCCCTTTGTGAAATAATGACACCAACATTAGATGTTCTGTGAGTGTTAACCAGGTGTCAGGCACTACTTCAAGCACTTTCCAAGTATTGAGTAACTTAATTCTCACAAGAATTTCATGTGATGAGGAACTGATGTTCAGAGAGGAAAACAAACAGCCCTGGGCACATGGAGAGTAAGCTGCAGAGTTAGGATTGAAGGCACTTGGTCTCCCAAGACAAAGCGCGCTCAGGGCTATGTACAGCTGTATACGTGATTGTGTGTGATAATTATTAAGCCGCCTCCCTTCCCATCAGTCCTCATTTGAAGAGCATCCCACATGCTACACTATGCCATCTTTCCTGGATAAGGATCAGCAAGACACGTTATTTATTTTTCAGCAGCTCGGGTCAATGTTTTGCCCCAGTGTCTGGTTTCTTTGAAACAACAGAGAAGGTCAGAGCCAGATCAAATTCTACCTCATTTCCTGGGGAACCCGCTATCCTTTTGAATGTCATAGCCCTGCGATCTAAATGCATGGATGCAGAGGCACCCAATGATACACACACAAGCACACGCATATGCACATATGTGTGCACACTCAGGCACTTTCTATACATGAAGCTCTTTGCTAGCCACTGTCTTCTGCTCTTACTTCTCTCACCGACCCTGCAGGTTAAAGAGGAAACAGGACTGGTGAGATTGAGTGTCCTGTCCGAAGCTACGCACAGAGCCAAGATTCACATCCAAGTAGGTCAGCCTCCAAATCTTGTACTCTCGTACTTTTCAAATTAAAAAAAAAAAAACCCACTGGCTTATAAAATTCCTTCTTACTCTCAACTTTCACGCTCATCATTTCCTTTTCTAATGTTACGGGAGCCTAAGCTGAAGTCCACATTCTCATTATTTAGTATATATTTCTTCAGCAGATATCGGTTGAGAAGCCAGGTTTCTGTAAGGAGACACAGACACCCCCAAAAGAGAAATGATTCTGCACCAAGTCGACGCATTTCAGGGAGTCACAGCTCTCCCTCCCGGCAAACTCAGTTTACCTGCGTGCTAGTCCTCACAGGCGCTTGCTGTCACTTAGCTGTGTGTTTGGAGGCTGGGAGGGAGATTCGGGCAGCGGGCTCCCCGAGCACAGCGAGAGGAATCCACTCAGCTCAGTGAACCTGAAGTTGATCATTGTGGTGCCGGGTGCCGGGTGAAAGAATTCACGGAATGCAGCCCGATGCCACCGACAGCTCCGGAGCCGGTCAGGTGACAGGCTGCACCTCGCCCAGTGGAGAGAGAGTTACCTCTGAGTGAATTGCTCTGTTTCCTGGGGCGAAACATAAAGCCTGCTCCAGTAAAGTAGAGTTGTTTGTAACAGAGAAAACAAAACTCCCTGTGTTCGTGAAAATCTATACTTGCCCTGGAAAGAATGGGGGGAATCGAGCCACATAGTTAACACAGTTTCAACAGCAACTCAAGCAAGTGACTGGAATGGCTATTGGGAGCCATTTCACAAAGCGGGGAAGAGAGAGCTGTAACTTAATTAACACTCCCCTCCTCTCGAGATTTCACACACAGAGTGTGAAACGCTGACAGTTTGTCCTGTAAGAGCCACAGCACCTGCAGAAGTGATTTCCACCATTTTTACCCCATGGCACAAATAAACTAATTACTGAAATTCTGCGGTACACCAAAATATATATATTTTTGCTGATCTGATAAAAAACTAGGTATAATTTTGATTCATGCACACTGGATGGCTATTGTTATGTTGGCTGTTGTCATTTTTTTAATTTGACAATCTAAGGGAAGAAGAGGCTAGTGCCCCTGACTAAATAGTATCAAACATTCTGCATGTTCTAAAAATTGCTGCGACACACTGGTTACAAATCGCTGCTCTAGATTAATACTATTAAAAGTTTAAGGATGCAGGAAGTTGCTAATAAACAGAATAAACTTAACAAAAATCCATACAGCAGGTTCTGGAATAATGTCCTTTCATTGAACATTGTTTTGTTATGACATTGAAAAAAAATTGAGTCCTGGCTGGCAGTCCCTGTGTGTGGAGCGTTCAAGTTCTGCTCACACCTGCATGGGTTTCCTCTGGGTGCTTCGGTTTCCTCCCACATCTCTAAGATGTGCACAAGAGGTGAATGGGCTTGTCTAAGTCGTCCCAGCCCGTGTGGGTGTGCATGTGAGCGCCCCCCAGTGGAAGGGCGTCGTGTCCAGGGTAGCTTCTGCCTTGCATCCTGACCTGCAAGGAGAAATTCCTGTCACCAAAGACCCTGAACTAGAGTAAGTGGGTTGGAAAATAATGATCTGACTTGTTTTTATTAATCTTTCCTAAGTGTATATATAGTTACATTTATTTCAACGTTTACTATTACAAGTGTTTTAGGTCTTTGTTAAAAAACTTGGTATATTTTTGCAACCAAAAACTTAACTCCTGTTTACATCAATTAGCCTATATGGTAAAATCGTTTTCATTATACCTCATTTAGCTTAAAGTTTCTGTTTCCAAGAACCCATTGAGCATGTCAAATGAGGACTTACTGCACCCTCTTTTTCCCTTCATTTGCTGGAAATTTCTTCATGAAAATCTACTTGGAGCAGATATATCAATTTGTGTTTTAAATATTGCAGAAAAAATGTATGTCCTGCTTGATCTGTTGACACTTCAGAGGAGAAAAAGGTACTGAAACCCTCTTTTATTGTTTCAACAGTTAACAGTGCATTAAAAAAAACCACGTTTTTAAACTATGTAATTCTCTACCCGTATTTTGTCTGTTCCTGCAGTAAGTCTCCTGCCCATGAAGATCGCCTATCTGCTGGCAAAGCGCGCGGGAAGCTGTGCTGTAGAGAAATTCCTGTGTGTGGTCACTGAGATGTGGGCGTTGCAGCCATCTTCCCGGAGTGCTGCCCTCAAAGGCGTGTGGTCAGGAGGCCACGCACCTGCCCTTGAACCATGTCATAGGCTACAGGAGAATGATCTCACAAACCTGCCTAGACATTTGGTGGTCAATCATATTTTTATGCCATCAACACATGGAGAAATGTCCCCTTAAAGAGTTTCTTTTGTAAAAATAGAGAATCTGGCCATCTGTGAGTAGGTGTGTTCTTTCACTAGTAACTTTTCTGGCTTATAGATAGTGATAGCATCTCTTCTTTGAATGGATAATTCATACTTTGTTAGCATTTCTCCATTTTTCATCCTCCATTCCTAATGGTTCTCATCACTAGATTTTATCCAATTTTCTTACATTTTTAAAAGAGTATAGGGTCCAGGCTTGGACCTATGGGACCCTAATTACAAGTGGGAACCTGGATGCAACAAGCTCAGCAATGCCATTGCCTGTTGCGTGCACCTGGGCAGATTGATTAACCTCCGAGAGCCTCAGGTTTCTTATTTGCACCTGAGGATTGTGATATGGGTTGTTGGGAGATTTAATGAGATTAGGTAAAGCATTTAACACAGACCTTGGCAGAGAGCAACCATCCAAGAAGTGACAACAGTTACATCCTTCATAATGTTATCCTTATAGTCATTCTCCTGTTAACGTGTCCCCATGCCATCCCTTTTACATATCGAAGCTCTACTGTACAGCTACGTAACATGGAGTGTGCATGTTAAAGATGCCCAGGTTTTTCCCTTTGTGTCATGATTATGTCCTACTTGTGCCCTCCCTCAGTCTTAAATCTGGGTACTTCAAGAACTATCTTGAATGTGTCCCTGTTTTGTTTTGTTTTTTGTTTTTGCAAACCTATCTCGTTCCCTGGAGAGAAAGCCTAACTGTGACACTACCCCTGCCATAGCTAAACAGTAACAGTGAGGAGGGAGTGTATGATTCCCTGCAGCACACCAGAAGGAAAGTTCTTTATGGCTTTTCAAGGTGACCTACACTCGACGGATGCTAATAAAGCATTGCTGGTTTACACTGTTATGCATCAGTAGATTCTGCTACATGAAAATACAGGGAAACTCAGGAAGCCAATTTATTAGGAGGAAACCACCCTCCAGCTTCCACCTCCGGGCTCAGGTGTCCTCTGGTTTCTTCACTTCTAGAATAACAATATTTATTTACATTATGCTTTGGACAACATTACCATGCATCAAAGATTCTCATTTTATTCACCTGTATTAAAATCCCCCCTGACTAATATAGTCCCCTGTGCATTCTAAAAACTGTCGATAAAGTTCTCAGATAGATTTTCCCTTGAAAGAAAAGGATTAAAGATTCTTTTCAAGGAGCATCTTTTGCACACAGTGTGGAAGAACTACAGGCGTTCCCGTGGGAGTTGGCCGCATACATTTCGGCCCTCCCCACAAGATGTCTATTGTTCCCGGGGGGCTCTCGGTTTCCTCTGCCACCACATGTTGCTGCACCTCACTTCCACTGAAAGCCTCAGAGGCTGGGTTGTTCCGAATGATGCTAAAGAACTCAGCCCTCGGGCTTTTTGCTAGGACTCGTACAGTCTAAGATTGCAGCAGGCCTGTAAGCATGCAAAAAATAGGTTTGGTGACCTATTTAGGCAAGAACGCAAATCCCACATTTAAATTTGAATCTGTATTGCAACTTACTGAAACACAAATACACAGGAAACATTTTCCTTCATGGGGAATGAGGGAAACATCTTCAAGCCTAACCAACTTTCTAAACCAAGAATTTGTGATCTGTCATAACGATTTCATAGTATATCCACTTTCGCCTGTAAAACTGGATTTTACAGGTCATATTTGCTCTGGAATTGATATACTCTTGCTGAAAAATTTAACTCAAATTTCATGGGTTTATTGTTCTAGAAAGCATACGCAAACTCTCAAATTACAAGAAAAATTCAATGCTAAATGTATTTTTATTTATATTTAAATTCCATATATCAAACAACTGCATAGCCAATTGAACTAATTCCTTAAGTATTTTTTCTATCCTTTTAGTTGAAAACATATATAAATGTCATGAAATCCAATGACAGATTACTATAGCAATTTGAAAGAACAAAATACATATTTGAAAGAACAAAACGGTGGTTAGATTCAATTATGATTTCTAAGATACCTGAATGATGACAACAACAAATAGTAACAGTGACTGTCCTGCTCAGGGACTATAACAATGCTATTGAATTTTCTTTGAAAATTATAGTCAGGGTCAGTTTCTTTGCTGGTTGCAAAATGTTTCTTCGGGTTAACAAAAGCATGAAAGAGAAATGAGCCTAAACTATTATGGAGCAAGGAAAAAAATGCACGAAAATGTTTTCTGTTTCTGAGGCCTAGAGACATGTTTTAATAACCCACAGAGAGGTGGCTTTTTTTTATATCCTAATAACTGAAAAGCCTGCTCACGTGGCTAGACACACAACTCCCCAATGCTTAATCTGCATAGTCAGCCAGCGCCTGAGAAGTTTCTCTGCCCAGCTTGGGAAGCCCACTCCTCCTCTCACCAGGCAGAGTCTGACATTTAATGAGCTTTTGTTTTTGCTGAACAAAAGGACAGGAAAGAGGATAGCCATACCTCTTAGCACAGGAAACTGGCCATCATAGGAAAGAGAAGGCAAAACAATCTGTAGAGCAGTTTGTCTGGAACCCAGGACGATGCTCAGAGGCAGCCCTGTAACTTCTGCCCCGTCCTGTTGGCCACAGTCGAGCTTCCCCCGCGCTGCTGGTCAAGCCTGCGGTGCACTGGATTTCCTCCCCTGGACTCACCGTGTGGAATAGGGCAAATGAGTAACTTCTCTTTCTCTCCCAAACTTCTGCTTAGAGGTCACAATTGGCACAAAGCTTTACTTATTTCTACAGGAGATTTGCAGAAGCTTCTTGGAGCAAATCAGTAGTTTGAAAGCATTAGATTTGCCTAACAAATTTAACTTCTGTTAATGAATAACTCACTTCAAGGAATGAAGGAAGTTTTAGGTTAATATCAGATGTGGGGACTTTTATCAGGCAGGCATCAGTAAAAAAAGGCTTGGGGAGGAATGGAGAGAGGGAGGTAGTGAAGCGAGATAGTGTTTAAGCCAAATCTGATAGAAGGAAAACACCGCAAGTAGAATGGCTAAAGGAGCAAAGAGCCTAAGTATGCGATTGGTACGGCCGACGGAACCCCGAACAACTAAAGGAAGCAGCAGCGGTTTTTCCACGCTAGCACTGTTCCTTCTCGTGCCCAGCCAAATTGCTAATTCACTTTCTTTTACCATCCACATATAGGACCCCTCCTTTCAGGCATGGTACACTAGGGATCCCTTACAAGCAGTCCTGCATCACCTTAGATCTCTATCTCCTTTAAGGAGAATGCTCTTCAAACCTCTAATGTGTAAAATAATTGGTGGTACCCAGTGGATTGTTATATGTGGAAGCTTTTCTCTCCCCTTTTAAGCATATGACAAGGGCTTTGGCCCCTTATTGATCTGAGGTTTTGCCTACATATAGAGTGATAGAATATTTCTGAGTCACTTCTAACCAGCTTTCAGTCAGGCTAAGTGTGTGCGTGTGGTGGGGAGAGTAAGATGTACAGCTGGAAATATCAATATTTCTGTGTCATTGGCCATCATGCTGACATGTAAATAAATTGCTGGCTCAATTAAAAGGCGTATTCATAAGATAAAGAGGACTTTCTTTTGTGTTTACCACCCAACATCCACTTATCCTGCTTCTTGTAAGAACTGTACCCAAGTTTCTCTCAGGAAACCATGTTCTTTGGGCAGAATTGACTCACGGAGACAGGTTGGGTCTTGGCCAGTTGGAGAAATTGCATCCTCTTGTTACAGGGTGCAGCCAAGAGGGGGGGGGGCCCAAATGGACATTTGAAATGGGGCCCAGAACTCAAGGTGTCCAGGAGATTCTAAGATTTTTTTTACCCCTTCCCCCCCACAGGTGTGAGTTGGGGGAAGGGGCACACAGAGCAAGAACATGCAGGGCAGCTTTGCAGCTATTCCATGGCATGGTCATTTAACATACCTATAGCCTTGGGCTGGTTGCTTGAATATGCTAAATAGCTATGGCCATGCTCTGGGCCAGGGGGATGGAAAGGGACATCTCCCCAAGATGAGCTTGGGTGGGAGCTCAGACGAGATTGGTTCCAGGACATGAGGTGACACTTGCCCAGACCCATGATGGTAACCAGAAAAGCTGGAAAGGACAGCAGATTGAGGGCAAGTGTGGCTGAGTGTGGGAGGAGTCGGAAATGGGGCTGCAGAGGAGGATTGGTGCAGGGATTTAAACCCAGACACGACAGCCATAGAAGAGAGAACCACGCGGATTTGGCTGAGTGGGGACTCCCGTGGCCCTGGAGGAGAGAGGACCATGTGGCTGGAGTGGTGGAGAGAGGACCACATGGCTGGAGCAGGGGAGAGAGGACCACGCACCTTTGCCAGAGTGGGGACCCCCACAGCAGTAGTAGGGGGAACCATCACCCAGCTTTAGCAGAGATTCCGGCGACACAGCTGATGGTACTGAGAACCGAGAAAGGCCTACCAGCCGAGCACAGATTACTGGGAATAACCAGACATTGCCTGAGACTGGACTTCTATTTCCTTTCCTGAGATATGGTACCCCAGACTAGGCAAGGGGGAAGGAAGGACTGTGTGCATTTGTGGGTGTTTTAAGGGACTTTAAGATTTCGATAAAGACATTAGGTCACTACCTTAAGTTTGTATAGCACTAAATAAATGTTTCCTTTCCTTTTCATGAATCTCTGGCATTGAGAGATATCTTTCCTTTAAGGCGGCAGACAAGACGGACCTGAGTCTCTTTCCATAAGAGTATTATCATTCCAGGCCCCCTTTGTTTTGTTCTGTAACACTCTGACCATCGTGATTGGTCTCTGGGAGGCATGTGACTCCTTCCGGCCCAAGGAGAGTCGTGACAAAGACCAATGTTTGGCTTGGATGGGACAGAGTCATTCCTGCTGGATGGATTTGATGACAGGAAAATATGAGGACTGGTTATTCTTGCCATTTGGCCACCAAGAAACCGAATCTTAGTAACTTCATTTGGGCCCCTTAAATCAGCTACCGCTGAAGGTGACAAAGATCCACCCTTCACTGTAAGTCAATTCTTCACTAGCTTAAGTAATTTTAGGTTGGGTTTTTCTGTTATTTTCCATTAAAAAAAAGTTCTACCCAACAGAAGCAGCAAAACTCAGGTTTGTGGGAGGGCTCCTCTGGGTCCCCACAGGACAGCTCCTTGCAAAGGAAATGAACGCGGAGACTCATCAGCAACCAACTGTGATAAATGAGTGCCCTGAATGACAGCCACAGGCTTCCACCAGCAACCAGTACAGGCCCGAAGGGCCTAGGAAATAATGTGGTCCTTCAGTGTACCTGAAAATGGGACTTCCAAATTAATTCTTCTTAGCCAGCTCCATGTTCAGTTCTTCAAATGCTTCCACTGGAACCACCTAGACTCGTCTGGCAGTTACAGCCACACACTATTCCACCTCAATAAACCTGACTGTGGGATCCATCCATGCATGCACAAAAATTTTCATAAATTCCCTTGGGTAATTACTTTCACAGACTATTGCTCTATTTTTTTTCCCTTCTGCTCCTGCCCCAGCCCCATCCTTGGTAAATGTGAAATAAAGAACAATCTGTTTAACCACAAAGTCAGACTAAGATGTCTCCTTCATAGCAATGATATAATTCAAAAGCAACTTTAAGTGGGTAAATTACATATGAACACAGAATTCCTGGATGATTTCATTTTCTGTAAGTAACTTTTCTCACCTGTGACAGTCCTCCAGGTACACCATTTCTGTGTTCAGCCACCCAGCTTTGCAAAAGCCTATTACACGCACAGAAAACCTCAGAGATATCCAGGAACTCTCCGGAAAACTTGAGGCCCAGAGAGCTTTACTGGTACGTTCTATACAACACTTAAGAAATAAATAATACCAATTGTATACAAATTCTTCCAGAAATTTTATTTCACAATGAGATGCCTTGAGAACTATTCATACATAAATTATAAATAAATATCTATACACGTGTGTAGTGACTGCTAGCATGTCATCCTAGGAATATAGCACATTGTGTTTACCCACTGCTGTACTGATGAAGTCGTAAGTGGTGTGCAGGATTTTGCAAAGAGACACTGCGTTGTTGGGGTTGAAAGGACACGTTTTTGAGTTAGACTGCCTGGGTTCACAACCGGTCCTACCATTTACTAGCCATGTGACTTTGGGCCACAATTCTAACCTTTTTTTTATATGTCAGGTTTTGTTTTTTTTTTCTGTCTAAGGCAAGGATGTTAATTGTACCCACCCCCTAGAGTTGTTATGAGGGTTATCTAGGGTAATATTTGTGAAGTGCTTGGAACCAGACTGGAATGTCGTAAAGTGCTGCATTGAGTGCTTGTTAAATACACACTAAAAGGAACATCCTTGTAAGTGCTTCCTGGTGCACAGTGCAGGACGTTGTCTAGGCTACATAGCAGAAGCAAAATGACTGGGTTGTAAAGTATGCACATTTTTCATTTTACTAAACACTGTCGACGTACACTCCAAACTGTCCGTACCAACTAGTACTCCCATGAGAAGGGTGTGTTTTGGTCACATGCCTGAAAACATTCAGTAAAGATTCTTTAATTTGATCTGTTAGATGAAAAATGCTGGGGTTTTTTTGTATTAATTTGCCTTTCCAGACAAGTGATGAAATTAAACACATTTTAAATTCTAAATTTATTCATAATTCCTCTTCTGTTAAATGTTTGTTTAGACTCATATTCTTTCCATGGATTTGCATGGAATCTCTTTCTTACTGATTTGAAACAGTGTTTTATGTAGCACAGATACCAAGGCTTTGTCAGTCGCATATAACGAAATTAAATTTAACTTAGGTTTCACCTTTGTTTTGGGAAGGATATTTGCTATATAAATTTTTGTTTTAACTTAAAATTCAAAAATGTAATACATTCATGTAGTTAAAAAATAAAAAATGCATGTATATTAAAAGGTACACAGTGAAAAGATGCCCTCAAACTCCTGTTCCCCATCTACTCAGTTCCTGCCCAACCTTTGGTTACAAGAAACAACATATGTTCTTTCAAAATTCTTAATTCAAATACAAATATAAACATATACTTGATTTCCCTAATTTTACATAAATGGCAATTTGCTATATATACTCAATTCTGTATAATTGCTCTCAATTGCTTTAATCACTTAATATCTCGGTGCTTTTTCCATATTGGCATGTAGAGAGCTTATTTTTTAAAAGCTGTATATTATTCTACTATATGAATATGCCATAATTTAATTTAATAATTGATATTCAGGTAAATTTGACCCTTCTTCACCTCTAAAAATAAAGCAGTAAATTAAAATGGGAGGTTTTAGCTTTTAACATATTCATCTTTCCTTTTGTGGTTTATACTTTTCATTTCTTATTTAAGAAAGTCTTTTCTACACTGTTTATAAAGATAGATACTTCTACATTTTTTCTAAAATAGGTAGACTGTTTTCATATTTAGGTTTTAATGTAAAATTTATGTTTGTTTATAATGTGAGACAAGAATCTGATTTTATATATATGTATATACAAAATATATATGTAGCAAGTTTTTCTAACACAATTGTTTAGTCTGCTTATAACCCATCAACTTATGACACCAATGATTTATGATTTGTGATACCACTACGGTCTGCTGTATCCCCGGTTTCCATAGATGTTTGGGTCTCTTTCAGGAGCCTCTATTATGTCCCACTGGTCCGTCTGTTTTCCTCTGTGCCAACACCACACTGTTTTCATGATCTCAGTTTCTAAGTATGTCTTCACATTGTATGAAAAGGGTCACCCTTCTTTATTCCTTCTTTAAAAATTGTCTTAGCAATTCTTTGACCTTTACAATACTTTGACCATATAAATTTTAGATTCAGTTAGTTAATTCATAGATATGAATTTGAGATCTTGAGTAGAATCCAATAGATTTGTATAGATTGTAATGAATTATATAATTTGTGAAGTACCAATATTTTTAAATTTAATCTTCATTGTATTTTTTTCATTACCATTTAGTCTCCTTATACACCCTCCCCCTAAAGTCACCACACTGCTGTCCACATCCATGAGTTCTTTTTCCTTTTTGCTCAATCCCTTTACCTCCTAGCCTCCCCCCACCCCCGCCCCACTCCCACAACTAGCTGTCATCTGTTCCCCCATTTTCCTTGTTAGTTCAGTTTGTTCATTAGATTCCACATACGAGTGAAATCACGTAGTATTTGTCTTTCTCCGACTGGTTTATTTCACTTAGCATAATGTTCTCCAGGTCCATCCATACTGCTGCAGAGGGTAATTTTTTTTTTTTTTATGGCTGAGTACAATTCCAGTGTGTAAATATCCTACAGTTGTTTTATCTATTCATCTACTGATGAACACTTGGGCTGCTTCCTTATCTTGGCCGTTGTAAATTATGCTGCAGTGAACATAGGGGTGCTTATGTTCTTTCTAATTAGTGTTTTGGGTTCTTTCAGATATATTCCCAGGAGTGGGATTGCTGGGTCAAAGGCAGATCCATTTTTAAGTTTTTGTGGTATCTCTGTACTACTTTCCACAGTGACTGCACCAATCCGCATTCCCACCTACAGTTCAAAAGTGTTCCCCTTTCTCCAGATCCTCATCAGTACTTGCTGTTTGTTGATTTATCGATGATAGCCATTCGATGATGGGTGTGAGATGATATCTCATTGTGGTTTTAATTTGCATTTCTCTGATGATGTGAAGTTGAGCATCTTTTTACATGTCTACTGGTCATCTGTATGTCCTCTTTAGAGAAGTGTCTACACAGGTCCTTTGCCCATTTTTTAATTGTGTTGTTTGTTTTTTTTTTGGTACAGAGTTTTTTAAGTACTTTATAAATTTTGGATATTAACTCCTTATTAGATGTATCAGTGAGTATGTTCTCCCATTTGGGGTTATCTTTTTATTTTGTTGATGATTTCCTTTGCTGTGCAAAAATTTTGAGTTTGCTATAACCCATTTATTTATTTTTTCCTTTGTTTCCCTTGCCTGGGGAGATATATTTGATAAAAAATTTCTATGAGCAATGTCCAAGATTTTGCTGCCTATATTTTCTTCTAGAATTTTTATGGTTTCTGGTCTAACATTTAAGTCTTTGATCCATTTTGAATTTATTCTTGTGTGTGATGAAGAAGGTGGTCTAGTAGCATTTTTCTGCACATATCTGTCCAATTTTCCCAACACCATTTATCAAATAAACTATCTTTAGCCCACAGTGTGTGCTTGTTTCCTCTGTTGAACATTAATTAAATATAAAGATGTGAGTTCATTTCTGGCCTCTCTATTCTGTTCCATTGATGTATTTGTCTGTTTTTATGCCAGTATCAGGCTGTTTTCATTACTACTGCCTTGTAGTATAGTTTGATATTAGCTAGTGTGATTCCTTCAACTTTGTTCTTCTTTCTCAGGATCGCTGTTGCTCTGTGGGGCCTTTTGTGGTTCCATAGAAATTATGAAATGTTTGTTCTAGTTTTGTGAAATACGTCATTGCAATCTTGATAGAAATTACATTGAATCCACAGATTGCTTTGGGTAGTAGGGATATTCTAATGATGTTAATTCTTGCTATCCATGAACATAATATATCCTTCTACTTTTTCGATCTTCTTCAATTTCTTGCTTCAGTGTCTTATAATTTTCCAAGTACAGGTCTTTCACATCCTTGGTTAGGTTAGGTTCATTACTAGGAATTTTATTCCTTTTGAAGAAATTTGAATGGGATTATTTTCTTAATTTCCTTTCTATTAGTTAATTATTTGGCATATAAAAATGTAACTGATTTATAGATATCAATTTGTATACTGCTATTTGTTTAATTAATTTATCATTCTTGGTAGTTTCTTGATGGAATCTTTGGGGTTCTTTATATACGCTGTCATATCATTTGCAAATAATGACAGCTTATTTCTTCCTTTCCAATCTGGATGTCTTTTCATTTCTTTTTCTTGTGTAATTGCTGTGGCTAGGACTTCCAGTAATATGTTGAATAAGAGGTGAAAGTGGACATCCCTGTCTTGCTCCCAATCTTAAGAGGAATACTTCTAGTTTTTGCCTATTGAATATGATGTTGGCAGTGGTTTGTCATATATGGCCTTTGTTATGTTTAGGTATGTTTAATCTACTTTATGAGCATTTTTATCATAAATGGGTGCTGGATTTTATCAAATGCTTTTTCTGCATCTATTGACATGATCACATGTTTATGTAGGGAATCACATTTATTGATTTGCAAATGTTGTACCAACCTTGCATTCCTGGAATAAATCCCACTGGATCATGGTATATGATCTTTTTGATGTATTGCTATATTTGGTGTATTGCTGTATTGCTAATATTCTGTTGAGGATTTTAGCATCTTTGTTCATCAGGGATATTGGCCTATCATTTTCTTTCTTTGTAGTGTCTTAATCTGGTTTTGGAATTAGAATAATACTGGCCTCAGAAAATGAGTTTGAGAGCCTTCCCTTCTCTTGAATTTTTTGAAATGGTTGAGAAGAAGAGGTGTTAGTTCTTAGAATGTTTGGTAAAATTCATCGGTGAAGCCATCTAGTCCAGGGCTTTTGTTCTTTGGGAGTTTTTTGATCACTGCTTCAATTTCATTAGGTGTAATCTGTCTATTCAGATTTTCTGATTCTTCTAGACTTACTTTTGGAAGATTTTATGTTTTTAGAAATTTATCCATTTTGTCCAGGTTGTCCAGTTTGTTGGCATTTGTTCATAATATTTTCTTATAATTTCTTTTGTGTCAGTTGTTATTTCTCTTCTTTCATTTCTGATTTTATTTATTGGAGTCCTTTCTTTTTTTTTTCTTGATGAGTCTGGTTAAAAGTTTGTCAATCTTGTTTATCTTTTCAAAGAACCAACTTTTGGATTCATCGATCTTTTGTATTTTTTTAGACTATATTTTGTTTATTTCTGCTCTAATTTTTATTATTTCCTTCCTTCTACTCACTTTGGGCTTTGTTTGTTATTTTTTTCCAGGTTCCTTTAAGTGTGACGTTAGATTGTTTATTTGAGCTTTTTCTTTTTTCTTTTTTTGAGGTAGGTCTGTAATGCTATGAATTACCCTCTTAAGATTGCTTTCCCAGTGTCCCACAGATTTTGGATTGTTGTGTCCTCATTTTCATATGTTTCAAGGCATCTTTTGATATTTTCCTTGATATCATTGGTAATCCATTCATTGTTTAATAACATGTTACTTAGCTTCCATGTGTCATCGTGTTTTTCAGTGTTCTTGTGATTGATTTCTAGTTTCATAGCATTGTGGTCAAAGAAGATACTTGACATGATTTCAGTCTTCTTAAATTTATTGAGACTTATTTTGCATCCTAACATGTGGTTTATCCTAGAAAACACTCCATGTGCACTTGAAAAGTATGTATATTCTACTTCTTTGGGGTGAAATGCTCTGAAGATATCAATTCAATCCATTTGATCTAGTGCATTGTTTAAGCCTGCTATCTCCTTGTTGATTTTCTGCTTGAAAGATCTATCTATTGAGGTCAACGGGGTGTTAAAATCCCCAACTATGATTGTATTTTTGTTGATCTCTTTCTTTCTTTCTCTTTTTATCTTCTTAAAGAAAGCCCTTTAACATTTATTGCAGTACTGGTTTGGTATTAACAAACTCCTTCAGTTTTTTCTTGTCTGGGAAGCTCCTTATTTCTTCTTTGATTTTAAATGACAGCCTTGCTGGGTAAAGTCGCCTTTGTTGTAGGCCCTTTCTTCATCACCTTGAACATTTTGCACCACTCCCTTCTGGCCTGAAATGTTTCTGTTGAGAAATCAGATGACAGTCTAATTGGTGCTCCCTTGTAGGTAACTCCCTGCTTTTCTCTTGAGGCTTTTAGGATTCTCCTCTTGTCTTTAAGCCTTGTTGTTTCAATTTTGATATATCTCAGTGTAGGAGGTCTCTTTGGGTCCAACTTGGTTGGGACTCTCTGAGCTTCTTGGACTTGTGTGACTTTTTCCTTCATCAGATTAAGGAAGTTTTTGGTCATTATTTCTTCAAATAGGTTCTCGATTCCTTGCTCACTCTCTTCTCCTTCTGGTATTCCCATGAGGTGGATGTTCTTATGCTTCATGTTCTCTAAAATGTTTCTTAAGCTTGCCTCGATTCTTAAAATTCTTTTTATCCTTTTGTTGCTCTGCCTGGATGTTTTTTTCTACCTTGTCTTCCAAAACACTGATTCTTTCCTCTGCTTCATCTAACCTATTCTTTATTCCTTCTAGTGTATTATTTATTTCAGATATTGCATTCTTTATTTCTGACTGGTCTTTTTTATGGTTTCTATATCTTTTTTCATGCTGTGGAGTATCCTTATAATCATTACTCTAAACTGTCCATCTGATAAATTGTTTGCCTCAATTTCATCTAGTTCTTCTGGAAACTTCACTTGTTCTTTCATTGAGGACCATTTCTTTGTCTTCCCATTTTGGCTGCTTCTTTGTTTCTGCCTTAGTTGTTACACTAATCAATTATATAGCCTTGAAATCTAATCAGCACCCTGGCTTAAGCACCAAAGGGTGGAGCAGAATGATTTCTGCAGGCAGGGCTATTGCTTCCCCTCAGGCTGATGCCACTTGGAGAGGAGTGCTCTGCCTGAAAGCAATGGTTCCTGCAGTATGGGAAATGACAGCCCAGGGATCCTGGTGGTTGTTCCTTCAGTTTTTCTCCCCAGAGCCACCAACCCCAGAGTCTACTCAAATGTCTCTAGTCCACTTTGCTCTCCTTTTGCTGGCACCCAGGGTAAGTGGCTGCAAATGAAATTTTGTGCTTTGGCACCTTTAAGAGGCCCCCTACCTTTCCAGCTGTCTCTCCCGGGCAGACAGAAACCCTGCTGCTTTTCACAGCTGGATGTTACCTGGGTTCCTTTCTGGCTCTGGTGCTGTAGGCTGGGGAGCCCAGCTTAGGGTTTAGACCCCACTCTTCCCAGGGGGAATCCTCTGATCACTGAAATATCCCTCTGGCACTTCAGCTGTCACCAGTGGGAGCTCAGGCAGCCATCTCACATCTCCTCCGCACTCCCTACTAGTCACATTATGGTGAAGGGGTTTCTTCTGTCCGTGGTTATAAGGCTTCTCTCTGGTGTTCAGTTGGTTGTTCTGGATGATATCTCTACAATTTAGTTGTAATTCTAGATTGGTCATGGGAGGAGGTTAATGTAACTTCCACTTACTCCTCTGCCATCTTGGATCTCTGAAGTACTGATAGTTTTCAACGTTGATTTATTTAATTTTGAACAAGGTAACATTTCTACTTATTCTAGTCCTCTTTTATGCTCTTCAATAAACAATTACATATTTCTTGTATGTTTATGCACATACCTGTAGGTTTTTTTCCCTACGTACTTTAAAGTTTAGTTGCTATTATATCTTTTTATCATTTTTTTGTGATTTTTTCTATAATATTCTCTATTTTATTATTCCTAGTGTGAGGGAACCTTGAAGATTTTTGTGTATTGATCTTGTATCCACAGCTTTGTTGAATCCTATTATTAATTTTAAAGGTTTGTCTGTAGAGCCTCTTGAATGTGGACAATTCGGTCCCTTCTTAGGTATTGAGATAAAGACACTGAGCCTCCTTTTCTCTATTTCCAGTTTACCCTCCTCTGTTCCGAGGATCTAGACCTTCAGGGTTTCTACAAGGGTTTTATATGTCCTCTTGCCTTTGTGATAGGTCCTAAACTCTAATGCCTATTCCCTTTTCTCCACAAATCTGTGAAAAGTAATGCTCAATTTCTCAGCTTCTTAGACTTTCAGGTAACTTTTTGAATCAGGAAAAAAAAGTTCGACCAGAGAAAAAACAGCTCCAAAAGCCAGGTTCACCTCCCTCAGCTCCCATCCTCCTCCACATCTTGGCTCACCAACACTATATTTTATTTTTTGTCTTTTGACTGCTTTGAAACACACTTTTTTCTCAAACACTTAAAAAAGCTGTCTTGCCCAGGTTGCATTGTCCTCAGCAGATGAATTGGTTAGATTTATCTAGACTACCTTTATTGGTGGTGGAAGTTGAAAACAGGTTTTTATCTGTAAAATGCATTATTTTTTTCTTAATATTAGAAAATGAGTCTACACATGTAGTGAGAATGTACCAGAATGGCATTTATGGGTTATGTTTGTATCATTTCTACAACCTTAGTTTTACAGGTTCAAGAGTTCACTTTGTGAAGACATGGAATAAAGCAATAACTTGCTTTGAAATATGCCTGAACTCCGACTATGCTTTCCCAGCATATATAACTTGGTTCTTCATAAGCAATGGTGTTTCAGCTGCCAGGAAACATCTTACCTATCTCTTTTGTCCTTGAGCCATCATAATAGATCTCCACCTAAATTTTCAAGGACAAAGCTATGGCTAACTTTCTTAGCTAAAGAGGATTTCAGAAAATAACTAGTAAGGCTGATATGAAACATATGCTAAGAAGGTAAGACCATGAAATTAAATATTTTTTTATGTCGGTACTATTGTCTTTATCTTTATTACCCCATAAAGAATGGTTTGTAGGCTGGATACAACCCCCATACCTAATGTGCTTCATTATTAAAACAACACTTAATTAAGTGGTGGAAAAAGCCAGAAACATGCTATGGTTTAAGGAAATCTCTTAGGTTATTTTCAGATGTTTCTAGTTTAGCAAAAGCCAAAGCATATTTTGTTGAGCACATTTTATTCCTATGTGTATTATAAGGAAAATCTAACCCATGTGTTTTATTTCATTAATATTTTGCCAAGTTAAATGGTCCTTTTGCAAGATATATATAATGTTAAGTTATTTTTATGAGACTTTTTCCCTTGGATTATGAATTCATATGTCACTTAAAGTAACTATACTTTGATCCAAATATCTTGTAGTTATGAAGTCAGAAACCCACAAAACTTGGGTGATTTCCTAACAGTGCCAAATACAATATTTCATTTCTACTACTAACATCATGATTTTTTCGTCACATTTGTCAATCAGCACTTTATTGAGAAAACAGCAGAGTTATTCTTCTTTTTAAGCCCTGCTTTTTGATAAATGCCCAATTCAACGTGGGCCACTAACTTCAAATCGTGGGCATGGACCTAAGTGCAGGGTTTGTATCCTGACTGAATCCCATCTGCGGTTACTTAAGAGTGTGATGTAAGTCAGCGCATCAGAGGACTCAATGAATACTAATTCATAGGAGTGGCAAAAATGACAGGTGATGATATGAGCAACAGAAATTTTCAATCAATGCTGGTGGGAGTGCAAATTAGTAAGCTTCTATAGAAAGTAACTGTTATCTACTAAAATTTCATATGTATATGCCTTCTAACCCACTAATCTCACTCCTAGAAAGAGTCCCAGAGAAACCTGCATATGTGAACCAGGAAACATGTGCAAGAAATTTCACTGTGATATATTAACAACAAAACTAGAAACAATCTAAATATCAGTCAACAGAAAAAGTTGCTAAGTCCATTGTGATGTTCATACACAATGTGATTGTAAAGAGAAATGGAAATGAATACATTATAGGCATGTACATTATATCATGGACAAGCCTCAAAAAATAAGGGCTGATGGTGAAAAACCAAGTCATAGTAGGAAAAAAATGCAGTATTATTGTATTTATATGAAGTTTAAAAATCTGTAAAAATAAAGAATTTAATGTGTAGGAATATATATAAATATGAACACTATGAACAAAAACTATGAGATGATATAAATAGAATTCAGGATAGGCATTGCTTTGCATGGGGTAACAGAAAGTGGAAAGGAGAGGATATGGGAAATCCTTCTAAGATTGCATTAAAGTTCCATTCTTAAAAGCTGTGTGTTTTGTACTTCAGTTCTTTTTATTCACTATTTTATACTTTGAAAATATGTTGTGACTAATATTTTATATTTATTCAACCTTAAAATTTTAATTTTAAAATGCAATCAACATATTGGGCTATTTACTCACTACACCAATTCTTATGAAACTATGGAAGAAGGTATATTCTGTCAAAGTTCAGTTACAGACTTGATGCTTATCTTCCTGTCCTGACTTAAAAAAAAAATCTCTTTGGGTTTTTTCTATGTCTTACATAGTTGGGTTGCTTCTTATGTTTTTGGATTAGACTAAATACTACCAGGCAGCTTTTGTTATTTCACATATGTAGTAGTGATTATTCTATCAGAAAAAAATCCTATAACATGTTCTAGAAGTTAATGTTTGACAAGCAAGTCTCAGTGGTGTACTGTAGCTGTCGGTGTAGCCCTTAGTAACACAAGACACAATGGGCTCAATTCTGCAAGAGAATAGAGCTCTCCTTCAGTCAGGATAAGACTGAACTCTTTCCAGACAATAGAGAATCTGTTTATTGTGTATGATCAATTATTCACAAATCTAGGACAGCCAGCTGCCTGCCCTTCCCACCCCCTTTTCTACATTTTTCCTCCTCTCTCTCCCTACCTCCTTCTCTCTCTTCCTTCCTTTCTCTTTCTTCTCCTTCCTTCCCTCCTTCTTTTACCAACTGTATCAAATATCTAGTATGTACCAGGTGTCAAATACTCAAGTATGCACTCATGTCTCAAATGAATGAACGGGGCCTATGGCAGTGTATATACTATAATCACACCTCCTTTTTCTCACTGGCATAGAATGACCCTTACTTGGTCAATCAAGTGATACTTTCACAATTTTTGTCATATTTATTAGATGTATAATTGATTTTGTCTTTTTAAAATTGTGAGTTCTACAATATATACAAATGAGTATATAAAATGTATATTTCTATACATACAATTTAAGGGCTGATGAAAACAACACGTGTGCTCATCATCCAGCTACAGAAATAACATTTATTGTGGTCAGGATGTGTGCACCTCCCCAAGTTTTCCTACCTTTCCCCACCCAGAAACAATGCACTATTAGAATTGCATACCATCATTATCTTGCTTTACTTTATGGTTTTATAACCTATGTATTTATCTAAACATTTTATTTTAAGGAAATATTTATTGGACACTATAGTATCTATTTTTTTGTGACTGTTTTTCATTCAATATTTTGTGTTTTTGTGATTCATGCACAGAGCCACGGTTGACTCACTTTTTATAGTTGCATAGTGTTCTACTGCATGCCTCGGTCACACTTTATCTTTTCTTTGTTTTGGGGCATCTGGATTGTTTCATTTTTGCTGTTACAGTGAGTCTGCTCTGAATATTCTTATACTTGTCTCCTGGCCCAAATGTGCAAGTGTGTATACTCAGGTATATACTTAGAAGTGGAATTGTTAGGTCATAGACTATGTGAATCCTCTACTGTACTGGAAAATGCTTATTTATTTCCCAAAGTAGGGGTCCTGGTTTACATTCTCACCTGCAGTGGGTTAGAGTTCCTAGTTCTACATCATTATCAGCAGATAATATTGCTTGACTTGTGAATTATATCTTACTATGGTTTTAAATCACAACTTATTGATAAACAATGAGTTTGAGCATCTTTCAATATTTATTTGCCATTCATATTTTCTTTTGTGAAATGCCTATTCATTACTTTTGCCTATTTTTCTATTTGGTTATTTATCTTTTTCTTAAAATTCATAGAAGTTCTTTATTATATTTTTGATAAAAGTTGTTTTCCAGATATATATATATTTCAAATATGTTTCCCAGTTTGTGATTTGCATTTTGCTCTCTTTATGACATTTTTAAATGTCTTTTAATATCTTGATTTTAAGGTAGTCAAAATTGTAATTCCTTTTCTTCATGCTCTGTGCTTTCTGTGTCTTGTTTAAGAAATCCTTCCCTACACAGAGATTATAAATTTATTCTCCTTTACCATCTCATGAAAGTTTTTAAGTTTTGCATTTCACATTTCAGCCTTAATTCACAAGGAATTAACTGCTGTGTCTGGTGGCACGCAGTGTTCTGTTTTATCTTTCCCTGTGTAGCCAGCCAGTGGTCAGGAGGTGATTTCCTAAGGAGCTTCTCCCTCCCCCAGTGCCCCACACTGCCATCTGCAGCTGCACCATTCCCTTCTGGAGGATGTTCTCTCTCTGAGTTCCATGTGTTGTCTTCTTGGTATGCAGTCTATCTTTGCACTAATATCGGTGTCTTAATGACCACATTTGGTAGAGCAAGGTGTCTCATCTTTTCCTTTTTCAAAATCATTCTGGCTATTTTGAATCCTTTGAATTTCCATGTAATCTTCAGTATCAGATTATAACTCCCAGGTAAACTTTATCTAAATTTTGATTGGAATATAAAATTTACAACTAGTTTGAGGAGCATTCATATTTATATAATATTGAATTTTTTAATCCATAGTATAATATAATTTCAAAATTATTTAGATTTTCTTTAATGTTTTCCAATAAATGAATTCAGTAAATAAATTGTACATTTTTACAACATGTTAAACACAACATTTTAAAATAGCATTAATCTATAATTGATATACAAAATCTGCACATATTGAACATATAAAATTTGAGGAGTTTGGACATATGTATGTACCTTTTCATGAAACCATCACCACAATCAATTTTTTTGATAGTAATGGACATGTCCATCACCTCTCTGTGCCCCGTGTGTTTGGTTTTGTTTTCGAAGTAAGAATACTTAGTATGAGATATCTCCTCTTTTCGAAAGAACTAATGTATATCACTTATTCATGTAAACGCACAGATTATGTTTATAAGTTTTAATGAAAATGTTAATGTATCAGAATATTCACTGTCTCATATCAATAAGTTCCTTCCCTATAGGCGATCCATGTGATAAGTTAACTTATAATCAGACTTTCAGTTTATAAATGTATAATGAAAACTCTCGAATCTTCTGGAAGTTTGTGGCAGCTTGATGAGCTCAGTGTTTCTTTGCAGAGAATCTCTTCTAGGGGAAGCAAAATTATGAAAAAGCTACGTGGTGAGTCTGGAATCAGAACAGGGGTTGTGACTGATACCAGTTGACTATAATTGCATCAGTTTTTTGTATTTCTGGACATACCCATCAAGATGGGTAGTGAGTGAGTGTGTGTGTGTGTGTGTGTGTGTGTGTGTAGGTATCCTGTCTCTTCTAGCCAGTGGACATGTAGACTCTGCTAGGGTCTGCCTTCAAGAAAGAGGTGCTTTATAGTAACAACCTCATAGAAAGTTTATGAGGATCACATGACATAGCCTCTGTAAGGTGCTTACTGGGTATTTAATATATTTGTATTGTCTAAATAATGTGCATCCATTATGCCTTCCCTGTACCCTCCTTCCTGTGGTCTTTTCTGTGTTCATCATCTTACCGTCATCTCTGCCTTGGCTGGCTGCCCCTTCGACTCAGGCCACCCTCTTCTCTCAGGGTGCTGGTCTCCTCTAACTCTGCCTCTTCAGTCAGGGGTAGGAGTCTTTTTGCCACTTTAAGGAGTGCTTGCATGTCTCTGCTCTAAAGTTAATTCTCAAATATCAACATCTCTTATTTCCAAGGTTTTGAGAATTGTGTAGAACTTTGCTTTAACATGTGCATGAACAGGAATTTTCATCATTTAGCGGGGAAGGCTGACAGTGCCCAACACCTGATGTGTTGCCTGGCATGCGGTAAGCACTCAATAACCATTGTTTGAATTGATTATACCCCTCAAAAGCCCTTTCCTTTACAGTAGACCCTATTGACTTGACAAATGGGATAGATTTTGTGGCTGGATCTTTCTTTGTGGTGGGGACTGACTGTCCTGTGCACTATAGGATGTTGACCAGCAACCCTGGCCTCTACACAACAGATGCCAGTTGCACGGAGAATTGTGGGGGGAAATGTATACTGTGGGACAGAAGAGAGGATTGTGGGAGAGAATAAACATTTGTGGGATGAAACAGGGAATTGTGGGAGACAGGGAATTGTGGGAAAGCAATGAGATTATGGGAGAGAATAGAGAATTGTGGGTTAGTGCACAGAATTATGGGAGATTGTCAGGGGAAGAAGAGGATTCTGGAAGAGAACAGTTATCTGGGAGACAAAGGATTGAGGGAGAGAGTAGAACTGTGGGATACTTTAGGGAATTGTGGGAAAGCAATAGATTGGAGGAGAAAATGGAGAATTGTGTAATAGGACAGGAAATTGTGGGCAAGCAATGGTATTGTGGGATAAAGTTGAGAATTGTTGGACAATATGGGGAATTATGGAAGACATAGGGAAGAAGAGGATTGTGGGAGGGAACAAAGAATTCTGACAGTACAGAGAATTGTGGGAAACTATAGTAGTGTGGGAAACAATGGGGAATTGTGGGACAGTTCAAGAAATTAAGGTAAACACAGGCTTGTGGAAAAGTGCTATGGGAGACAATGGGATTAGTGGGGGAAGCAGGGAATTGTGGGAGATAATGAGATTATGAGAGAGGCAGAGAACTAAGGGAGAGAGTGGAATTTAGGGAAAAGCAAAGAATTATTGGAGAGAATGGACAGTTGTGGGAGAAGTAGGGAATTATCTGAGAGAACAGTATTATGGGAGAAGCAGAGAAGTAGGAGAGAGAATGGGATTATGGGGGAGAATGGAGAATTAGGGCAGAAGCAGGGAATTATCTGAGCCATTGGGATTATGGGAGAAGCAGAAAATGATGGGAGAGATTAAGATTGTGGGAGAAGCTGAGATCTCTCCTCTTAACAAAAATTTTAAGCGCACACCACAGTGTTCTTAACTATAAGAACTATGTTTTACCACGTATCTCTACGATCAGTTACCTTGCATGAGGGAAACTTTGTACCCAGTGAACAGCTCTGCACGCCCCACCCGGAGCCTCTGGAACCACCATTCTGTTCTCTGCTTCTATGAGTTTGACCTAGGTACTTCGTGTACACGGAATCATGCAGTATTTGCTTTTCTGTGACTGGCTTGTTTCACTTAGTTTAGTGTCCTTTAGGTTCATCCATGTTGTCACACGTGGTGGGATTTTCTCCTTTTTTAAGGCTGAATATTCATTGTGTGTATACACCACATTTCCTTCATTCATTCATTCAACCACCAGTGGACAGTTACATTGTTTACATTTCCTGGCTGTTATGAATAATGCTGCATTGAACGTGAGTACAGATATCACTTTGGCATCCTGATATCAAGTCTTTAGGATGTATACCCAGACGTGGAATTGCTGGATCATGTGGCAGCTCTATTTGAATTTTTTGAGAAACTTCCAGACCATTATTCAGAGTGGCTACACCATTTCACATTCTCTCCAACACCGTACAAGGGTTCCAATTTTCCCACACACTTGCCGACGTGTGTTGTTGTTGTTGTTATTATTATTATTTGAGAATAGCAGTCCTGACAGATGAGTGGTGACATCCTACTGTGCCCTTGAATTGAATTTCTCTGATGATTAGTGATGTTGGACATCTTTCTATGTACCTGGTGGCCATTTGTATGTCTTTTTTTGAGAAATATTTATTCAAGTCCTTTGTCCTTTTAAAAATTGGGTTATTTGGTTTTTTTTTCCTTTTTTGTTGTTGAGTTGTAGTGTCTTACATATTTTGGATATTAACTATTTATTGGATATATGGTTTGCAAATAGTTTTTCCCATTTCATATGTTGCCTTTTCATTCTATTGTTTCCTTTGCTGTGTTTAAGCTTTTAAATTTCATGTATTCTCCTTTACTAATTTTTGCTTTCATTGCCTGTGTTTATGGTGTTATACCTAAAAAAATCATTGCCAAGACCAATGTTGAGCAGCTTTTTCTCCATGTTTTCTTCTAGAGGTTTCACAGTTTCAGGTCTTATATTCAAGTTTTTAATCCACTTTGAGTTGATTTTCAAGTATAGTGTAAGATAAAGATCCAGTTGTTATTTTTGTTGCTATTATAAATAGTGAGAGTGTAAATTAATAAAACTATTCTGGAAAACAGTGCAACGCTATCTCATAAAGTGGAAGAGGAGCACACCTAGGACCTGGCAATTCCACCCTCGAGTATGTGACCAAGGGAATCTCTTTCTCATGAACACCGGGAGATCTGCAAAACCAGCACTGAGCGTAATAACGAAAAGGAACAATATAGTGGATAAATTATTACAATGTAGTCAGTGGAACAGTACACAGGAATGAAAATGAATAAACTAAATCTACACATATTGACGTGCAAATACTAAAATCATAATATTGGATGAAAAAAGCAATTTCAAAATAATTCATATAGTGTGAGTCTTTTAGTGAAAAAGTGAAGGACAGGAAATGTTAGATAACACATTGCTCAGCAGTACACACACAAATAGTAAGATTATAAAAAAAGAAAAAATGATTAACCTCAAATTCAGTAAAGTAGGCACCTGAGAAAGGGAGGGAATGAGGTTGCTGTTGGCGAAACACAATGGCAGCTTCAAAATATAAGTCATTTTCTATTTCTTAAGGTAGCTAGAGGGCACAGGTGTATCTTATTATTTTAAAAATATACATAGGTGTGTACGTGTATCATACATACAGCTACAACTACAATGTATATAGTTGTGATCATGCTGTACTTTATTAATATTAATAAAATTTCATTAAGTATTTAATACCATTAGTTTTGGTAATTCAAAGAGTACTTTATGATTTTGTGACAGCTGACTACTGTGTTAGTGCTTCAAGAGTGTGTTCTGCACCTGAGCTTCTCACTTTGTCTTTGTGTGTGGTGAGGCAACAAGCTAATCCTAGTAATGTGCTTTTACATCCCTTTGCCTGTGTGTTAGGAATTTCTGAAAGTCACATTTTCTGACTGACCTAAGAAAGAGGGGCCTCATGCAGATGTGGGTCTGCCCCCCAGGCAGCATTGAACACTGTGATATGTACCATTGAAATGAACTGTGGGAAAAAATTACCTGCTGATCCTCAACGTTTTGCTCTTCCTAGGATTATGGCTGGAGCACCTTCCTTAGTCCATCCAGCAAATGAAAATGAGGTAAGTGAGAAATTTTGAGATTCTTCTATTATTTCCATGGTTTACTCCCATCCTTCATTATTCCTACATTTTTCAACAGATATACAAGACTGTTTTATAGGCTGAACTGCATGAAACTGTCTTACTCAAAGAAAATATTCTAGCCCAAATTTTCCCAAACTTCAATGGTTTGAACATCCCTTTATGATTTTTGACATATCCATTCATCACACGTCCTATTACACACGTAGTGTTTTTCTTTAAATTTACTTTAATTACCCTCATGTTGCTGTCTTTGCCCCACTCAACCAAACAGTATTAGTTAAATCATGAATCTGATGTGCTATTTCTATTTCATCTAATATTCATGGAAATAGAATCATAACTATAATCATTTTTAGAAGTTTGTCCATATACCACAGCTGACCAAAAGTCATTCTGGGTATGTACATGTGCTACACTTGGCAAAAGTCTAATCAAATTGAGAAAGACAGAAGAAAAAAAAAAAACCTCCTTCCCTCCCACATCCTCTGCCCCAACACTCCACGTTTAACAGAAGGGCAACCGGCAGCCAGCTCCAACCTCAGTGTTCACCAGGCAGCAGGCAGATCAGCTCCTTTGTCTGCAGAATGCTTCCCGTTTGGATTGCGTTCTGCCTTTTATTTGGGACTGCCATATTTCTGTGGCCCACCTCATTACAGAAGGGGGTGAATTTATGCCCTGGGAAACTGACACTCCCGCAGCTGCAATGCCAGCCGGTCGGCCGAGATAAAGTAGCAGAGCAGAATTAATAGACTGGTGCTCCAAGTCCTCGTTTATACATGGGCCAAGTCACTGGGGGCAGCGTGACTGTGTTAAAAGTGGGTTGTCAACCTTCCCATCAGCATCCTGCCAATAACTCGGTGACGGCAGGCCCTTATAGTCTTCTGTGACAATCCAATTCAAATGTCTCCTCGGTGATCATCAACCACTCGGGTTTAATTTGCTCAAATTCTCCACCAACTTTTGAGCGGGGGCCTTCGTGTTTTATTAAGCCCTGCTTTTTTCTTAAGTGGAATGGGGCATCTCTGATACAGTTTGATTAAAGAACTTTTTTTTTCTCTTTCTTTTAGCTGCTCTTCAAGGTCAGATGGTTTAGATATTTCCAGAAGGCTGCCACTACCCCTTAGTTCTACACTTCTGTCCATGACGCCATTGGCAGCGGCTTCCAGGCGCATGGCTGAGTCCATTAAGACTTAGTGAAGCCTGAAAGGGAGAATCAATGTTTCATTTACATCAGAAGGCTCGACATCTCATCACATCCTGCTGGAAACAGGCTGGACAACATCTTAATACTAATCAGCTCTCTCTGACACTGCATTCTAACGATTGGTATTTTGAAAACCAACAATATTAGCTCTGGCCCTCCCAGTTCCTCTCAGGCAATCATCTGCCCCCTTGCCAGACTGTACAATTTGACACTCTTGTTTAGTTACTTCTCACTCATTAAACTGATCAAGATACAAAACTTGTTAGTTAATTTTTCATGCACTTGGGGGATCTGGTTGCATATTTTAATGATCTGCTTTCAGAATGTGCTGATCAAACTGCATATTTTGTTGATTCGCCATGACATATCCTTAACCACAGTGTTGCTCGCGCGGGTCCCGGGCGATGTGAGCTGCATCCGGGAAGCGCGGGGTGGACGCCGTGTTTGCTAATTGAGCTGTGAAGCTCCACCGAGGCGTTGATGTGCTCTTTACCAATTGATCTGAATAATAAGTGTTTGGAATTTTCATATTCTGTACCTCAAGGCTCAGAGAGTATCAAAACCAATATTTACTAGAATAGCATTTGTGAGACCTTTTTAAAGCACGTTTCTCATCCTCAAGATTTGGTCATGAAGACTGGGTTGTCCTGCACCCCTCCCGGCCCCCACACACAATAAATAAGATAAACGTCAGGGAGTGATTTTAGACAAGTTCAAACAGAATGCTAACCACAGCCCTCAGCGGCACCCTCTGGGTTCTGTCAGTGTTCAGGGCTTAGAATGGGCTCCATGCTTTTGTAAAATAAATGTGCCAACCTTGCTGTCTCTGACCACAAGTCACTGACTCCAGAATAACTCCTGTGGGCAGGGTGGGTGCTCAGGGTGCCCTACCAATGAGGACTCAGAGAGCTGGGCCGCTAGGACCTCCCTCAGACACTGAGAGGCAAGGAATAGGTCTGACCCAAACACCATGGGGAATGTGAAGGAACAATAAAATTGAACAAAAGATTTGCAAGAGGCCTTGAGGTCCCAGATCAGATTTTGGGAGCACAAATACATAATGGATTCTAATAGCACTGATTGGGGATTTTCCTCCCCAGTAAGACTTGTCAGCCCAGATGAAGGAAAGACAAACAAGAAGCGAGAGTTATCCAGAGGCCTGAGCAGTCTTGATGGGAACTGCAGGAAGCCAATGAGGAGGGGGATGGTAGGTGCTGGAGAGAGCTCATGCGGACAGTAAAAGAACGACCCAGGCCAAGGAGCCAGCCGGGTGAAGCTGCAGGGATGGCATGGCTGCAGAGAGTGTCATGGAAGCCCGGTATCAATGATTAAAATCAGTAAGCTGGTTTTGTTTCATTTTATAACATTCATCAGAATGAACTAATTTCCAAAGCTTATTGAGCTATCCTTTTGTGATATGAGAAAGCAAGAGAAACTTACCCCTTCTAGTGACTAAAGAGAGGAAAAAGGCAGGTAACTTCCAAAATGTAGTTAATTAAAATGAAATTCCCCATTGATAACTCTTTCACAAACATTGCATTTAATAATCCAGCTTGTGGACTTCCTCCGTGAAGGAGAGCGGTGGGCAGGGCAGTCCATCAGCGCTTCTCCCTGAGGCTCCTTCTGAAGGAGAGCCTGCAGCCTGGTGTGTGTCCCTCAGGCCCACGGTGCACTCTGCCCAACCTCCCTCTTTCCAGCTCGAGATTCTCAGTTTCACTAGTGCTTCTTGACATTTTCAAATACCTGAAGTTTTGGCAGCACATTTGAGGGAATGAAAAGACAAGCTCTTTTTTGTTTGTCTAAAGCAAGTTTCAGGAAACTTCATGTAATTGTCCTGTTGTTCTTCTGTTTGCCCACTGGCGCCACATCGCTGCTTGAGTGGACACGGTTGCTGCCCCCGGGAAAGTTCTCCTGGGTCCCCCTAGAGCACAGCTCTTCTGAGTTCCAGTAAGCCTGCGCCCTTCCAGTGGCCCTGGCTAGATTTCCCATTTCTGCCTTTACCTGCCACTCGCAGAGAGTTGACCCCTGCCCCACAGCACCCATCCAACCAGACCTGACCTCAACCGCAGTGAAACGAACTGGTCGCACCAATCACGTGAGTCGGGACACCTTTGGTGACACACACAGGGCAGATGCAGAGGAAGGTGATTCACCATCTCTGGCATGTCTTGTAGAAAAGTTCAACGATCTTAAATCTCACAACTTTCACTGAGCCAAGCGCTTCCAAACTCTGTAGCCAGTGAACGCCTGTATCTGGAAGTCATTTTAAAACCCAGCAATGCCCATGTCTTTCTCTGATTTTACAGGCACGCCCTGGCAGGTAAGAGTGATAGCTATTTTAGTGTAGCAGTCACCGTGCTAAAAACACTTCCTATACACTACTCCATGTGCTTCTCACAACAACCCTTACCCACAGCTACAACCAACACCTGTCAGGGCACTGTTATTATTCTGCTTTACAGATGGGGTGACCAAAGCTTAGAGAACAGCAAAATGACTCCCTAAAGTCGCACAATTGCTAACAGAGCCAAGCTCGGCACCCAGGCAGCCTGAGTTCAGAGACGACACGCTTCTTTAACTGCTTTACAATTCATTCAGTGGCTTTTTCATATATAATCCATCATAAATGATTCAAGTTTTCTAGAACCTGAGACTACAAGCTTGATTGCCCCAGGCTCTGCTTCCCACCCGGCTACACACATTTCCTTATTTGATGAAGTGCCGGTTTCCTTACACAGATGTTTACAAAATGTGGTCACAAGCATTTTATTCGTTGCCTCGCCCTTGGTCCTCTCACAGGATCCCGAGTGCAACGCTGGTTCCTCTGCACCGGTTCTTACTCACATCGTCCACAAGGGGGCACATTCTGACCGTGAAGCTTTTGATGTTCTTGCCAGTCTGCTAAAATACAACCAGTGTCACCCTAATGCTTTCATTCTGTTACAAGAAATGGCTTTATTCAAGCTACACTCCTCATTGTTATTTCATGGAGGGGGATCAACAGTAAAAGAGGAAACCATATAATTTTTGTGGACTGTTTCTCCATAATTCATTCACTGGTTTTCTGTGTTATGTTGTATGGAATCCATTAAGCAGGATATTGAAGCTTATGAATGGAGACCTAGTAATTCTTCTTTAATAAACATGAGTTACTTTTATTTCTTAAACTTTATTAGGCACTTACTCAAAACATTACTCAAAAATGCTTGTTAATAATACGAATGATGACTGTGATTCCGTTTGCATTATTAGTATTTCCCAAGGCCTAACATACAAAGTCTGGACTATTCTTAGAACAGGCTGAGAAAATGGCTGGCCTTTGACTGTAAATCTTCGTGCCTGAGTTTAATTCCATCTTGACACTTCTCACCACACCTTGTGAGGAAGGTAGTGGCTGCTGCCACAGAGGCATTTTTGTGTAGCTGAGGAAACCAAGACCCGAGGAGACCTACTCAGAGCCTTAGGAGGGATCCCAGGAGGAGCCGGGCGGGCTCCTGTTGGTTCACCCTCAGCTTCCCTACTCACCAAGCACACTTCTCACTTTCCAGTAAAGCTTACCTCGTCCTCCTTGCCCACCAGACCTCTGAGTGCTGGGGTCCAGCTTAGCGCCAGTCCCTCTTGCCTTCTCCATCATCCCTTTTCTTAAGCACTCTCACCCATTTCTGACTCTGAAGACCATTCGCGGAGTGATGACTCTTGAACTTACATCTCTGCAGACCTCTCCTCTGAACCACTGGCTCGTACTCATTGTCTCCCTAACAACGCCGTGTGGGAGGCTTCTCGCCGCATCATACTGAACAAGTCCGCATGGAACCATTGTTTTCCTGCTACAACCCTCAAAAGAGCTGGCGGAGCTGCTGTAGACAGATGGTCCAGTGAGGACCGTGCAGGGGTCTGAGTGACCTGGAGTCGGTGGGTAGAAATCCTGCAACTGCAGAGATAAAGTTATGCCCTCTTCCTGCCGCTGCTCGCTGCTGTCGGGCTCCGAAACGGAACGGTGCTCCCTGTGGGATCCTGCACGTCCAGCGAGCAGGGCAGGGTGTGAAAGCAGACCTAGGGGGAAAGAAGGTAGGCCCCTGAGAGGGAGTGCTGTGTCCCAGGTGGGTTTGCTCTGGGGACGGTCTCTCCAAGGCAGTTTCTCTTCTGGGCACAGAAATCTGATTGCAAGACTTTAGGAATGCTAGGCCAGCAGAAAATCAGAACAGCCACAGAAATGAAAGGAAACAAGTATACGACTCCAACTATTAAAATTTCACTAAATTAGAACTTTTTTTTACCAAAACAGCCATAACTAAAATATGTCTACGTTCCCCATCATTTCATAGAAAAAGGGTATTTTCTCATACTGCCTCAACCTCCACTCCCACCTCACCTCCTCCAAGAGACCGGGAATCAGTATTTCAGAGTAACAGTCAATTCTTTAAAAGGAAGAAATGGGGTTTTACGAAAAACTTCCTACACATCCATGGCTTTCCCACTTGATTTGGAGCAGTGAGAATGCTCTGATGCATCCGGATGGGGTCAGCCGTCGTGGCAGTGAGGAACCGCGGGTTCCGGCTCCGGCCCCTGGAGGGAATTGAGGTGCAGCGGCAGGCTCACCGCTGGAAGGAGCTGTCCGTGCTGGCCGTCTCCTCTCCCCGACCTTCCCTCCGTCTCCCAGGCAGGCCTCCTTCCTGACCCATCGCTTCACTGGAAATGATCGTCTCACTAAGGTGGTCCCTGACGTCCTGCTGCCCCCATGGCATGGGCACTTCCCAGTCTTTCCTCATCTCACTGGCAGGGGACACTGTCGATCATGCCATCGTTCTCGTGTTTTGTTTTGTTTTTCCTCGAATATTATTACACTTGACCCAAGAGAATCGGGTTCTGCTTTTACTCACGTTTCACACACAACTGAGCCAGGTAAGATTTTAGGTACAAAATATTAACAATAAGGAGATCAATAGATGTTTTGTATGGGGAAATGCTGGAAGGCTCCCCCCCCCTCCACCATGTGGTAATATATATGTGACATTGCCAAGTACAATGATTTAGGAAAATGGATATGTACTTTTTTATGATATTCTGAAGAAGGTACAATCAAGTTTTACCTTTAATTACTCATAATGAGAAAAGCATACCCCCAAATGGTTTTACCCAAGCCCTAGAGGATGATTATTTTTTCCTTGCGGCTCACTAAATTGAATTTAACTACACAATTACAAAAAAAAATCAAGTTCTAACAGCACTAAAAGCAATTATTTATGGGCAATATTTTTGTCCCCATCTCTGTAAAGATAGCATTACAATTCTTACATCTTAAGTTTGTGTTTAAAATGTATCTTTGTAGCTCAAACATTATTTTCAATCATACTGACATACAAAATACTTTTTTTGTACTGTGCATTTTAGAGTTTAGCTCTGTCAGGGGGATAAAACTGACCTTTTCCCCTTTTTTAAAACCTTGAGGTTTTTAGAGCTAAATCATGAAATAATCAAGTATTAAAACAAACTTATCCTTACTACTAACCTAAAAATTTATTTGTTTAATTTTTAGAAGCATTTCTGAGATTCAAATAGCCTCTTACAGAGCCTTCCCTAATCCTTGCAAAAAGTAGGTACTCAGCGTTTGTTGAGTTGAATCCTTCAAAGAGATGATGCAACATCCAAACCCTTGATTTGTGTTTTTCATTTGTCGCCTTTCAGCGTGCTTTGTATTAAAGTTATTTGTATGTATTGCATATCACTAATGATCTTGTTAGTTTAGCTTCTAGAAGTAAGAATCGTATCTCACACAGTTGTGTCTACTTCATAGCACCTACCACCTTTCATGTTGCAAATGTTAAATGAATATTTGCGCTGGGGGAAAATAAAAGGGAATGAATACCAAACCTTATGGAAACTTATAGCAAACTTCAAAATGGTGAAATGTTAGAAAAATTGTCTTTGAAATCAGGAATGAGACTAGAAGACCTGCTAATGCCACTTGTATTCAGTATTGATCACTGAACTGGCAGTATAATGAGAGAGAGAATGACAGAGAGAGAGAGAGAGAGAGAGAGAGAGAGAGAGAAATTAGGAAGGAAGGGAGGAGGAAGGGAGGAAGAGAGGAAGGGAGGAAGGGAGGGAGGAAGGGAGGGAGGGACGGAG